>JANHGL010007270.1:53203-74141 GCA_024611195.1 Ceyx melanurus | reverse complement strand
CCCCCCAAGGTCAAGCGAAGGGGGGGACGGCGGACCGGCCGCCTCGGGGGGAAGGCGGAGGGGGGGGGGAGAGGCCGGAGGTCTGGGGGGCGGGGCAACCCCCTGCGCTTCGCGCGTTGGTTTCGTCCGGCTGCGGGGGCAGTCCCGCCCCGGCCGCCAGGGGGCAGGAGGGCGCCCGCGTTTATGGCGCCCCCCGGCGGCCGGGCGGCTCCGGGCAATGGCGGAGGGGTGGGCAGCGCCATCTTAACGCCGGTAGCCGATGTGCGGCCTGGAGGGTTGTCGGGCCCCTTAACTGACCTGCTCTTACCCGCAGTGCTACCGCCTGCCCGTACTGCATGGCCTTTGTCAGGGTAGACCTGATGTCCAGAGAATTTGGCAGCCTTGCTGCTTAGCCAGGTCCCGTGCCTGTAGAGCCAGTTGCTCTGGGCCTGGCTGCAGTGTCGCCCAGCAGACAGGTGATGTGGAGAAAGTCCTGCAAATGAATGCTGAGCTTCTCACCCGTGCCTGCAGTTGCTGCTGACCAGAGCTCCTGTCAGGGTGGCTTCTTCACAGCTGTCACTGCCAGGACTGAGGGTCCTCTCTCCACAGAAACCTGGAGAAGGCTCTGCGACGCTGGAGCAGCACCTCCCTGTCCCCGTGTCCTGCAGCCCTGCTGGTGCATGCACCATCCAGCAGTCCAGTGCAAACACTGTGTGAGCCTTTGCTGGCAGAACTCCCTCATTGGAATGGGATTCACACACTTGATTTTCAAACAACAAATATTTTTTCAATGTATGCCCTGCTGTAGCTCTCAAATAGCGACTAAAAATCATATCTTCCCATGTCCTGGGACCAAAGCATTTGGAAACTGAGGCTGAGGGTTCAAGAATAGTACTACATTAAATGTCCCATAGAAGAAAGAAAGGGGGTAGGGAGGATGGTTTCTCTGCTAGCATTAATATTTATTCCTGTTTCCAAGTTGTGGAGCATTTCCAGTGCTGGGAAATATTTCTGTTCATGCATTCAGTTGCATTTGGCTTGACACCAAGGTATGAATAGGGTGCATAAATCCACACTGGGTTTTGTGTCCATGATGTTATATTCCTGTATGCTTCCATATTATATAATCAAGGCCATCCAAGGATAGCTGAGACTTCATATTCTCTGCTACATTTGTTGTACTGCATTAAAACCTCTTTCTCTGCTTGCAACTAATAGAGAACTAAACAGAAAGGAGGAGAAAATAATTATAAATGTACAAAAGCATGAGCAACAGGGATGCACAAGACTAGAGGCAAGCTCATGCTGTATAAGAGTTTACCTGGACACCGTGTGCTTTTCAGGAGAAAGCTAAGAAATCTGTAAAGCTATGGTTTTTGTTTTCCCCTCCCCCTCTCCATAATCTAAGTCAGCACTTCTGTTCTTCCTGAGGCTACTACTGTGCAGGAGGCACTCCCAGAGCAAGAGTCTATATGTCCCATTAAAATCAAAGACAGACTCTGCCACCTCAGACTAAGAAAATTCAAACTTTGTGATCAAAAGGGACTACTTAAGGGTTTCCATTTAAATTTATTCAAATGAAGAGAATGTTGTAGAATCCTAATTTTCTGCAAGTTCACTTACTTGAAATTGAACAGGAAAACCAGTGATAAAATCCAAGTCCTTGCTTTTACTATTTAATTATATTCTCTTTGCATGTAGTTTCCTTTTTCTGATCAAAAGACTGCTCTATCTAAGAGAAAACTTAAAAGAGATCAACATTCAGTCAGAACTCTTACAAATAGAATGGCAGAATTCTCATCCAGCCTGGTGAACAATGTAAGTACAAAGATGTAGAGGCTGGTTCAGAAGGGTTGGTTGGGGTTTCAGATCATTTTGTCAGAAGAAAGATACTGGCATGACAAAATCTAAATCCTTGTGAAAGTCACTTTTCAGATACCGTAACGATACCAGTTCAGTAACTTGTTTCCTTTTCACCAAATCTGCATAGATTTATGATGGCAGTTTGTAGATGGAAACAGTGAGAAATACTTGGAGTCAAACTGATGGAAGTGTCTTGAAATTTATGGGCTTGTGTCACCGGTAGAAATGAGGTTGTAACAACATCATAGAAGAATATGATCTTTCATTTTAGTTTGTTTTTCAGCCTGTGGAAATGCAATATTTTCATTATGATTGAAGTTTTGCTATAATTTGGTTTTGTCTGAATCTTAAAAAAAAAACCCCAAACCTGTATGAATATTCAATCAAAAATGAAAACCAAATTAAGTCACTTTGCTTGGGACTGCATCCGTATGTGCCCATGTTTACAGGGTACAAGCTGTCATAGGCCACCAAGTTGTTAATTTGAGTAAAAGAAGATAAAATTACTTTTGTGGAAAATAATTTTATATCACTGGAAGGCATATGACCTGCTCAGCTATCATGGGAATCTGTGACCCCTTCTCCCTGTGCCACAGGAACTCACTGTTTCAGTTGTTGTCCCTCAAGGAAATGACAGACCAAATTCATCACTGCCTTAAGAACCACAGTCTCATTCTGGCAGGCTTGCATGAAAGATGAATATGGATGACTGACCTCTAGTTGCTATGGCTAGCTGTGAAAGGAATGATTGATGATCTGTTGCATTAACAGTGGGAGAGACGCTGCAGGTCACTCTTAGCTAAGTGGTATAATTTAGCTCTTAAATAAAAAAAGCAGATATGCAGTTTTTTTGCATCTCTTCAAATAAACATTGACCAAACCGTGCATTTAAAATAGGCGATCTAGATTGTCCTACAGGCTGTGGCTGATGATGTTCCATTTTTAAAGTTGATATACTATGCTTTTGAATCATTGTCATTTACTTCCCTAACAGTAATGTGATCATAGCTTGAATCAGGCAGCAGTCAGCACAGCGGTTTTTCATTGTCTTTACAACTCCTTGCCAGTAGCAAACCAGCTGTCAAATAGAAATTGTGTTGCTCCTAAATAAAACATTTTACATCCAACAAGTTCAAAGCTGCTTTCTCCAATTATTTCACAAAGAGTTCTGTTCCCTGCCATCTCCTCCCCTGAGCAAATATGTTCAGCACCAGCATTATGTGTTGCTAATGCATGGCCTAGTTAGCTGGGATCTAAAAGACAAGATCTCTTGTTTTAAAATACCCTTTTTTTTTTTCCCCCATGGGCTATTACTTTCACCCTTTGTTTCCTAAAATCCTGTATGTATTTGCTGCTGGCAAATTTTTGTTTAAATTGAGTAGCTAATGCTTTACTTGAAATTATTAAATAGAGTAGACTTAACAACTTCAGCAGTGTAGCTGCTTGTGTACAAGCGGTTTGCTCCGTGTAGCTTTGGCTTAACTTTGCTTTGCACTGCTAGGGTCACTTCACAGTGCAGTTTACAGATCCCTTTCCTTATTTTTATATGAACTTTTAATGTAAATTCTAACCAAACCTACAAACAGCAAAAGAAGATCAGTGTTTCACTAGCTATTCAGACGATTGAGCTTTTGGGTCAACTATCTAAAAACCCAAAGGAATGTATACTTGTTTCCTGAAAGCAAATTTATTATATTTTATAGTCTAAAGGATTATTTGTTTTAATTAACAGTGGAAAAAGCCTACGTCTGCATGATGCAGTAACTCATTAACTGCTCAAGTCTCCTTTGCAAGTTTGGATACAATGGGATATTTCACGCGCTTGATCTGCAAGTTGTTAAGAGGGTTTTGCATGTACATCAACTAAGTGATACAGCCCTGCACTGCCACAGCTCTGCCACAGCACCCACCAAACACCTGTTTGCAAGGCAACGCTTGGCTTCCCTCCAAAGGCTTCATTCTGACAACCAACTCAAACCCAGCCAGCAACCTACCACTTTTCCCACTGATGCATGTGTGCGTACAGCCCTACCTTTGACCTCTCTCAGTTTGTTCTGTTGCAGTAAACACCTGAAATTTGCTCAGCTAATACAATAGCCCTGTACTTTTTGACAAAAAAAACGTGTGGTTAACCTCTGTGGGCTGCATTTTGCCATGAAATGAAGGGTGGTAGAAGTTAAACAATGGGTGTGACTACCACAAGATGAGTGTTAGTGGAAAAGTGGTGTAACATCACTTAGCATTCCAGAGATGTGAAATATATCATTTAAATGCCAAAGATGTAAGTTTCAAGATGAGTAACTACAAGGACATGAAAGCCTCCCTTATCTTGCTTTCTGTCCCACTCAGAATCATTTTGCACACCCACAAAACTAATACAAGTAGTGTCACTTGATGAAATTACACCTGCTATATGATTTCTACCCTCACATTTCTGCCGGTGTGGGCTTCGTTTATACAAAAGAAAAAAAATATCAATCTCATTTACAACATCTTAAGACAGAAATGATTTTGCTCTTGGTGGATTTACTCCATATTTATACTGCCACTCAGATCAGAATCTGGCCCAGGTTTTGATTTTTTCCATTTGCTCTCATCCTTTCCTGTGATAGATGAGGGTCCTCTGTCTGTGAAGGGCTCCTCACACCTTCATTTATGTATCTTTGCAAAATGGTTTATAAGCAGCTCTGTAACATTAGAAATTGTTGACTAAATGAGCCACAGATTAAACAGATTCTTAGTATATTTAAAACCCAGAAGTGACAGGTGTGATTAGAGCTTTCAGCAAAGGACATGCACTGCCCCAAGTTGTGGGGCAATTGTCTGATGCATAGATCAGAATTTAAACCTGTATTTTAAAGTTGTTGGTTTTTGTTTTTTTTCTCTCTGACATTATTCCTCTCATTTTCTTCATGGATTACACGGAAACCTAAACGGAAAGTTTCTAGAGCAGTACTACTTTTAATTAGCTGCTAGCAGGGAACAAAGAGTGTTACCAGCTTCCCTGAGGTGACACCTTCAAATAAAAGCAGAGGGGTGAGGCCACAAGGGGCTCCATGTAACAACATGATTTCGGTCTCAGCTTTTGCTAGGTCAGCCCTGGTAATTGAACTGCTTGTTTTCTGTACAAAATATGTTCTTGACGGAGGGAAACAGTGATTTTTCAGATATGTGTGCTTGTATAGCTTTGTGTATGACTAATTTTATTGCCCAAAATGGAGCTGAGGAGTGGATGAAGCATTTACTCCAAAGTGCTTGAGAGTTTGGGACTACCTAGCTAATTTATTGTGGATATTTGTTTCCTAGAAGTACCATAAATATTTACTAAAATATTTTCTGCTGGGTAAGGAAGACTCATTTTTATATCTGGGGGAAAAAAGTACACAAATGGTTAAATATTTTAAAATACAAATAGCAAAATAAGTGTTCTCTCAAGAATGAAAGACAGTTCTATGTCCGTACTTCTTAAGATACCTAACAAAGTTCATGAAACAACAAAAAATGCTGTGTGATCACAGCAACAGTTAAGACAAAAAAGGCTAGAATTTAGTAGTTTAGGACTTTTTAGCAAAAAGAACTATGGGCCAAATCCTGTGTTCAGGTTAGCATCTGTAATTCTGACTTTGGTAAGTAAAAGATGGTGTGTCTCAAGCCACAGGAAGACGGGACTGAAATCTCAGTGCAGGTCAGGTGCTGAGGTGGCAGCCTCTCAAGAACTGTATGGCCTGAGAAGACTGGTTCAAAACGCTCTTTTACTCTCTATAGTAAGAGGAGCTGCCACAGACAGTGGGGAGCCAAGCGGTTGCCCCCTTGCCAAACCCTCCACAGTAGTTGGGGTGCGTGCATTTCCTTTCCAGATTTTCCTCCATCACCCACGGAGAGAGTGCTCCCTCTCCAGGGGAGTTCAGGCTGGCTGAAATACCCTGCTCCAAATTGTCCTCCCAGGAGCTTTTCCAGCACACAGGTCTGATTTCAGGGTAGATTGGGCCAGAGTAAATAGGGATCCAGGATGGCATATGGACCCTGACACTTGTTCCTCATTGCATTCATAGGCTTACTTTGCAGTGCTGCTGCATCTTACTTTTGACCAGTGGACATATCTTCCATGGCTGTGGTGTCCCCAAAGAAGTCATAATTTCTGCAAATCTAATCTGTGTTAGAAGTGTTGTTGCCCCAATGGATTTGTCTCAGAGATAACTGTGGTCTGGCTGAAACAGTGTCACCATTTACATAGAATAAGAATAGGATTTCATGCTTGATTTCTGACAAAGATTCTTATCACACTTGGAGGCTGATCTACTGTGCTCAGCAGGTACACAGCTCTCTGAAAATGAAAGCATTAATGACTTTCCCAAATCCACAGTTAATCTGCCTTTCCTGCAGCACTTAAATAAAATACTTTCATCACCTTTTCATCACATCAACCTCCAGCGGAATCATTACTACATACTGCAGCCTTATCACAAATAAGCTTCTCAGCCTCTGAAACCTATATTGGTCTTCAGCAATATCATGGTGGTTTTATAATGTATTTTATTCACATTTCAAGATGCTGTGCAAAGATAGGGTCAGCACTGGTATGACAACTTCACAGGAAGGGGGATGCTCAGAGTTTCGGTGCCTTGCACAATGTCTGTTGCAAAATAGCTATGAAACACAACCAGGGCATTCTTGTACCACACTTGTGATTCAGCAAAGCACTACAGCAAGGGCTTAACTTTGAGAAAGAGTTCAATTTGTTTGAATGGAGACAGATTTAAGCATCGGTATGAATACTTTGCTGGACTGGGTCTTCAGCTTTCAACAGCCAATTACTGTTTACAGCTACAGCAGTTTTTTTCATATAGTTTAGCCTATGATATTGGAAATATTTTTAGACTAACACAATTACGTGAAAAAGTGTCCTGCTTGCTGGCCTGTTAGCAACTGAACTGTTCATGCATGCGTTTGGGGTTTGTGTTGCTATTTCAGATGACACCAGTTACTCGACAACATGTTCTTGGCCTTTACCGCAAGATATTCCGAATAGCCAAAAAATGGCAGTCGGCATCAGGACAGACAGAAGAAACTATTCAAGAGAAGGAATACATTAAAAATGAAGCCAAAACATTATTCCGAAGAAACAAAAACGTGAGTCCTTACAGTTTTGACTTGGAGTGATTCTCCTCTTGCTCTTTGCACCATCTCGATGATTGGATGCTAAGACATGAATATAAAATTTTATTTCCAGTTATCTTAAAATGCTGATGTGTCGGAGTTACAGCTTAAATTTCACCCTTGAAATAGTAATAAGAAAACTCAAACCATTTAAGCTCTTCACAAACTGCTCTGAAAGTCTAAAACATTTAGAGATGTCACTGAAAAAAATGCCAAGAAAAAAACTAAATTCCAAAGATAGTTCCTGTGTAATTGAAGCAGCTTTTGGTCTTTCGCAAAACTAGCTAAGTGTTTCATTTCCCATGCAATGGCAAACCGAGCTCTATAGCTTCTTATACTTCTGTTTTGTCTTTTCAAATCAGCAATTATTGGGACTTCTTTTAAAAGAAGCACTTGAAATTTTCTCAAGGAAGAAATTTCAAACCCCTTTTGAAAGGGGCAATACTGACTCCATGGTAATCAAAGGTCCATCTTGTAATTCAAGATCACAATACTTCTTTATATCCCTTTTGGTCTGGCACTAGATCAAATTAATGCAAAAAAAAAAAAAATTAAGTCACAATTTTCACCACATTTCTGACTTCAAAGTGACTTTCAGGATAGGATGATAACAGGATGTAGACCAAGGAGTCTCTTCCCTTTCTCCTCTAGCTACCTTGCAGAGTGACAAATAGGTGAGTGTGCTTTTTTTCATAGCTGTGTTAGGAATTTACATGTATATTGTCTTTTTAGAAATAAAATACCATATTTGGGTAAAAAATTTCTTCTGTAACCTCCATTGTGACACCCTCTGGGGCTTAATATGCAGCACCATCAAGCCCAGAACTGTTGAGTCAAGGCAAATACTAATGTTACCTTTTATAGAAGGGAAAAATGCAGTTGTTCTATCCTTGGGGTTGCCAAAAAAAAGCAAAGGAAGTCATATGGCTATGCATCATTTATGCTTGAGCTTCCAGATGCTAATTGCTGTCCTTGTACAAACATTTGCTTGTATGATCTTAGGTAACAGACCCAAAGTTGATTAAGCAGTGTATAGAAGAATGTGAGGCAAGAATAGAAATTGGACTTCATTATAACATCCCCTACCCAAGGCCTGTGAGTATAAGCCTAGTCACAAAATTTTTAACTAAACACATTAGCTCTCATGGGGCAGTGCTAGGACAAAGGCTGGACTTGATGACTCTGGATGTCCTTTCCAACCATAATGATTCTGTAATTCTGTGAAACCATAAGTTCCCATCATTGTCAATACACTGAATTTTTAGATAAGACAGTACTTAAATGCTTTGCTAAATCAAAGCAAAATAAGCCATATGTATATTTAAATGTTCTCCATCTATCTTACTTCACTGTAAATTGCCTAATTTCTTCTCAGAATAAGAAGTCAAGGCCTAAATGGAGTTGCATGGGTTGAACTCCTAAGGTCTATAAATATTTATGTAGTCTTGTCTGACCAATGAATGTAGAAAAAGACAGCAATAGAATCAAATATGTTAATCTTTCCACATAATAAGAGAGTGGGAGAATAAAAATAATTACATCTGCCATAGATACAATAATTTTCATAATCAACATTACTGGTAACTGTTCTCCCAGTCATAAATTGTGTCTTACAAAACACCTGCCTATGTTGTTGCTTCTTTGCCCTGATCCTAGAGAAGAACACATCTAAGATGACCAAAATGCTGGAAATTGCAGCAATGTCTTCTGTTGCACCATTCAATGTAGTTTCCTCACTGCCCAGTCACTCCTGTTTGTAGTACTTTATACTGCCTCCCCATAGAGGTCTCCTCTCTACTCCTGTTGATAGTTTAAATTTGCACACCTACAGTTTCCTTATCAAGGCAGTCATGGTCAAAATTAAATTATCTTCATCAGATGCTTGCCTAGAGTATGGTCATTGTTGGCATCTTGGTCACATACAGCTTTCTTTTTTTCTCCAGTGTACAGAATAACTGCACATCTGGCAAACAGTGCTCCTAGAAATGTCCTTAAAATGTATACTCTGCATTGGCTGCAAAATCCTAAAGGATCAATCCTAGATCAGCTCTCTCAGACAAAAGGGATAATCTTTCAGATTCTAGAAATCTCTCTTACTGCTTTAGTCAGTGCTTTTACTACTATTTGCACCTAAACAGCTATCTTACAGGATGACAGACTCAGCAACAATAACACCTGACTGCAAACACCTACAGTTTTCAGTCACTCGGGGAGGATACAGCTGCATGACTCCCACTAAATCTTATGAAATACAAAGACTTTGTCAATCAAAAGATCTTGTCACCTATTGCTCCTGCTTGTGGAGTCAATGACATTGTGCATTTTAATATGGTAGATATCATTATGACAATAAGACAGCAGTCTTTCAATACGTACAGTTTGGGGTTATTCTGTAACTTTTTAGGTATGAATAAAATCACACAGGGCTTTACAACATCTACTCAGGAATTTTTAGGTTTTTCTACGTCTTACTCTTCTGGAATTGTCAGCAGTCCTACTTCAGCAAGCATTTTATGAGTACAGTCTGCTATCAAGGTTACTAAACAAGTTACTAAAGGCTCAGACATATGGGATATATTAAATAGCATCACATTTAGGGTCTGAAAGTTACACCACTAATCACTTCTCAAAGAGAGCTCCTTCTAGAAATCTAATAATCTAATAATCAAGATGGTACAGTTGCCCTTTCCAAAGCATGAAGAAATTCTTTAAAATTTAGCAAAACCTAGTCTGTATATAAGCCTCAATTTTCTGGTAGCTTCTCAATATGCACCTGACTGCTGGGATTTTCTTTTTCAGATCCATCTGCCTCCTATGGGTCTTGCTCATAAACAAGGCCGCATGTTGCAACGCCAGGAAAAGTTAAGGAAGATTTCTAAGCCAATATACCTGAAATCCCATGATGAAGTTTCATAACTCATCATTTAAGCTGCGATGTGTAACCACAATTTAAACTGTGGAGTACAATCAGGTGATTTGTGTGCACAACTGTGAATGAAGCTGTTTTGGTCACTTGCTCACAGTGCTTGAGACCAAAAAGCTAAGTGATATATTGTATATGATGGATAAGGTTGGTCTAGTATTTATTACATTTCGAGCACTGACTCATCAATAAAGTAATGCTTTTCAAGGAGCAAGGTTTACTCTCGACGTACAAATTACAGCAAGTTTTCATACTCTGTTTGATAGGGTTCTCTGTGGTTTGAGGTTTATATGCGCTCAGTGGTGATTGAAGGCCTTATATAAGAGCCAGCAAAAGCTAAGGAGGTCCAGAAGAATGAAGCAGCCACAGTGCATGAAGAGCTTCCGAACACAAGCAGGAATACGGTGGCTGCACCATGCAGCTGCACAATTTCCTCTGCCTGGAGGAAGAGAACAAAACTGGAGAAACATTCCAGTTTCACAGTGTCTTTATGGCAAAGCATTGTTTCTAAACGGACAGTAGCAAAGAGGCAGCAGAAATGCCACCACTCTTTTTCCTTTTTTGCAAGTGCAGGGGAGTGGCCTAGAGCTCTAAGTCAGCTTTTTTTCCCCCCTTCCCTTGGAGAGGGTGTGGATGTGAAATGCAAAGTTTGGAATGCCATTACACAACTCAGAATAAAACATTCCAGTGCTGGGTTCCTCAGCTTCCCACGTATGGACTGACTGAAAACTCTCCCTTCAGGGTATCAATATGGGAAGAAGCTTAAGATGCAATGGGTGTCTTCACTGTGTGTTTTTACGGGGTTAGCTTTTCAATATAATCATCACACTGGCTTTCTCAGCAATTCTTTTAGAGTTGGCTTTTAACTCACGCTACAGACAGAACACCAGCTTTACTAAAAGGAAATATCTACAACTATCTCTTCAGTCTCTTAAATTCATGGGGCATTTGTGTTTCACAAGTGCCTCATGAATGTAAATGAAACAAAATTAATTTCCCCCTTACTGGCTACTGATTATTTTGGCTCCTTTTCAGACCAGGCTGTTTACAAATCCTTATCAGGAAAGTTAGGGGAGTCTTCTGTCCTAGAAGCAACAATAAGACCAAGCTGTGGACAAGAGCCACACTGTACGGGGAGACTACATAAGCATAGCCCACAGCTGCTTTAAGGACAGAGGGTATAAGCAGCAACCTATTCCAGTCACAGCTTAAAAATGGCAAGAAGGCAAATATGAAAAAATGCAGTGTGTATTACTTACTATTGAAGTGGGCAAAACCAAAGAAATTTCATTTTCTGAGCTCCAACTCATCATAAACTCTGCAAGCTCCAAAGACAATGGCAAAGAAATATTAATGTCTACCTTAAAAATAAGTTCAAACTGGTGACATGCAGAACAGAATGACAGCTCCTCCCTGAAGAACATACTTGTAAGAGTGAAAAAAAAAAAGCCGATGAGAAAGTACAAGGAAACAATGAGAAGAGTGAGTCAGTGTGACAGGTACTGGCTAGCCCATTTTCTTACTATCCTTTTTGACTCCAGTCCACAAAGGTATCTATTCCCACAATTATTTCCTAGGAATACCTCATGTGGGAATTAACATGTAAAATGCTATTGTTCTGCCTGTCAGCCTTCCAAACCAACTGCTGCCAGGAAGACACAAGCCAAAACTTTAGCCTAGAAAAAGGGAGATGGAATAAAGACAGGAAAAAAAACCCCAAAACAAACCACGATTATACACCCTGCTTAATCCTTCATTGAAAGAAGTCCAAATACAGTCTTTTCCTATCCTCATTCTGATACACCAGTGTTGAGATGTGTCAACCGAGCCAAACCAAAATGTGCAAAGACAAGGCTTTTGAATGTAAGCTCAGGCTCTTTCTTTGTCATTAAACTATAATTTTGATCTTTTTAATTGTTAAAATTCAGGTGGCTAATGAAGGTACTCATGTCATGACTCACCAGGTGAGCAAACAGCTAGGTAAATGAGCATTCTAAACTTACTGTCTGGATTATAGTCATAACTCTTTTCTTAAGCACATACTGTAAGACATGGATTATTTCAAAAGAACATCCCTAAAATTGCAGAAGATTTACATCAAGTTGAAGTATCAGTATCAGTTATTTATATTTCCCTTCAGAAATAAACTAAGTAATTTTTAAAGGTTTGAGTACCCGTAAGTAACTCAAATGAGTATCCATTTGCTTAACTGAAAAGCCAGTAAGTTGAACTGCAGTAAGTGCACATTATTTGAGATGCTTTAAAACACTAGACAGCCCATTAATTTTTCAAAGTGTATGAGAAATTATTAACTAATCCTGATCCTCATTACTTTCCAGAACCAAGAAAGCAAAGACTGAAATTTGTTAAAACCTCAGGCTGTTCAGCTAAACAATTATTAGGTCAGCTCTTTTGTCAAGTCTGGAAAGCAAAACCCTTCTCTCATAGCTTAAGTTAAACTCTGTATAGAAGAAAGAATCTGCCTTAGAGTCCTTTGTTTTTTGACATCAAAATGACAAACTACCATTTTGAGGGAGTTTCATAAAAAAGTTTCATCTGCAACTCAGTCCAGTGGTAGGCAGATGTCTCCACTGGTACTCATTGTATTCAATCCCAGGGACTGGACTTCTGTCAAGCAGTATCCCAGTGATGGTGCAATTTGTCATTCCTACACATTAATTATACTTGCAAAAAGATGTTGCCCTAACATGCCTAAAATTCCTCTTGAGTTATCAGGAGCTTGTAGTGCACTGGAGCCAGCCAGCCAGCATACACTCTGTTCTGTACTTCCTTCATTTTCTCTTATTTCTCTTGCCTATCTCTTTCCAATTTATCACACTAGTCAGGACACAGTTTAGAGTAATTCAGAATAATAAAATTACATTAACTTTGTATTATTTAGAACTAAAATCCTGAGTCAGTTGCATGAACGGTAGTGCCAGCTACGTGGTAGGCAGTGCAATAGTAATTTGTTGACACGATGTCTGGCCTTGAATATCTAAGTAACACCCTCTCTCTGGAAATTCTGACCCTAACTTCCATTGTGAGCAAGGCTGTAATATACGAAGCCATGTGCTTATGAAAACAAATTTAACCTTGTAAACACTGGTGCACACACAATCATTTAAAATATGTACTTGCTACCTGCTTACTGGGTATTGTCTGGGGATGAGGAAATGATCATTAAATGCAGCATTGACCAAACTGATTCCAAGAGAAGGATCACAGAACAGGGCAAGATGGATTAGGTTATCTGATCTATCTTCCTACTAATAAAGGTTGTTCTTGTAATACCTTTTAGATCTAGAGAAAATAATACAATGGAGACCTCATTCTTAGGGCCCTACTCCATCAGTAACATCCACCTTTTATCCACAGACAGAAAGAACACTTAATTGATCATACCTTTACATTTCAAAAATGGATGGACCTGCACCTTTCACTATTTTTTCTTGTCCTGCTAGGCAAAACATTCTAGCTTATAGGAACTCATAAGAATTTAGGGCCTTTGTATTGTCTTTTGCTTTTTCATTGTGTATTTTCCCTTTAAAAGCCCAAGAGCATTAAAATCAACAGAGAGAATACTTTGTTTCTAAAATTTATTTTTGTACAGATAAGAGAAAGGCTTCAATCTCCTAAGAAAATGTACTAACACTATCCATCTTACAGCATCCCTAGCTGAAAATCTGTCTCAGCTATTTCTAAGGAAAAAATTTCTCTTGCTCTGCAGTGTCTGGAATATTGCAGATTTTTCCATCTGCTTTCAGATATTAGCAAGGCTGTAATTCTATAATTGGAAGCAATTACAGGACTTTTTTGTTGTTGTTTGTTTAATGAGAGCTTTTAATAGTACATTTGTGTAATAGTACATCTACACCTGTAAATGCAAGAATTCTAATACTACTAATAGATGTACTATTATTACTTCATTTGTACAATGATTTTTAACATTTTTATCATGTCTGAGTTGCCTTTTTTTTTTTTTAAATGCGTCTCAGCCAAGAAAGATTATGAAATACCAGATTTCAGAAGATTTGTAATGATGTGGGTGTCAGACCATTTGATGAAGTTCTGTTCATTCTGATCTATTGCAGGATAAAGAACAAGTCTCTCAAATAAGCTTCTGTTTGTAGTGTTCTACTTTCAGTCACTCTTGCACATTGTCTGATAATAGCTAAAACAACAAAGGAACTGGAGGGCTGTTTTGAAGTCAGCAGGAAGTACCAATATTAAACAAACAAACAAACAAACAAGCCAACAACAAAAACAAAACAACTCACAAAAAACAAAAGCCAAACAACCTGCAGCCATTGTGGAGTAAATAGATCTTTTAATAATAAAATGCAAGTGTTTTGACTTGCATACTCTCAGTCATCTAACTGGCATAGTGCTGCCACACCTCGATTTATCCAGTGTTTCTGGGGCTTGTCTGAAGGGAGTTCAATTGAGAGAACATAGTTGGTTGAGTGGCCAGTAGTAGATAAGACACCTCTTCTTGCACTCGTCTTATATACAGGACATGAATATATGTTTGTATGAAGAAATCTCGTACTTTCTCCAGGTTTCAGCCAAATGATGGGCAAAGAATCATAAAGGATTTTTGGAAGTGATTCTCCAATTACCAAGGATTCTCTATCCCATCGTGCACCTTCCAAAAAAAGGCCTCTCACATAAGCCCCATCTTCTGCCATTTTCTCCATTGTGTGTTCCTGTTTCATAACCTAGAATGATGAAACCATTGCTTGATCTTATTTGGAGCACATTAAATCTTGTAAGTGATAGCCTGATATCACTCCTATAAATAAAATTTCTTTTCATTTGAAAACTCTATTCCTTGCTGCATCAGAATGTTTCAAGCTGTTCAAGAAAAACAAAGTTTCCCTGCATTTTCTTACCTCAAATTCAAATCCAATATGGTCAATTGGGATGGTGTATTTTCTGGCGTAGTTTTGTAAAACACCGGTCAAAAAAGACTGTGTGAAGAAGAATCCTGAGAGCCAAAAGACTGTGGGTGGCCCATTGTCGACCCAATCCTGAATATGGGAAAAAAACCCAACAAATCTAACCAACCCAAGACACAAATGTAAGGAAAAGTACTTTTGTGACAATTCACCAGAAAAGGGATGTCTTTTCATATATACTCAACACAATGAGATCTATATGTTGAGGAGACTCTCTGGATGCCATCATGAGTTCTATATTTTTCTGAGACAACAAATCACAGTAGTCAGATTACAACAAAAATAATAATTCATTCTGAAACAACCAGAACTCACTGCTACCAAGATAGAAATTTCGGAAATTGGCATATTTTGATAAGTATAGATACTAGGCAGGGACAAAAAATACCTAAAAACACAAATCACGCCACACACACACACAAAACAAAACCTTTTATGAGTTAGCATAAAAGGATCATATTCCAAACACATGCTGCTAATTCCAATGCTGTTAACACCGTGTGTATTTGGTTATTAGTTCACAATCTGTAGTTACTAAGGCACTGCTGAGTGATGACAGAATTCATACACATTTTACCCATACTAGCTTTCAACTACCAAGTCCTTTGACCTGTCAGTCAGTTTAGCTCACCTGGAAGAAGACCAAACGACAGAGGAGATCAGACACGTAACTTCCCAGCGGCTTCAGTGATGGATAGGATTTGGCAGCCCACATTGATGGTACTTTTCCCATTAGCATGCTGTTGAAAACATCTTCAAGTTCAGATGACATCAACACTTGGCCTTTAATGGCTTTGCCTAAATTGATGAGGCTGCTCCGAACAACTTCAGTAAGCCTTCAGATAAAACAGAGGAATTGTCATCTCATTATTTACTACTTTCTATATGGCTAAAAGGCAAGAAGTCCACCTTGAATGAAGGACTGATCAAAGCTGGTAAATGGCCTGTCAGAAATTCCTTATCTCACCCGTAGTTACCAAAACTTTTACTTAACTTTGGAAAAGTAAGCAAAAAAGGCTGCCCCACCTCGACCCAAACAACAAAGCTCATACTCCAAGAATATAGGTACTATTTCTATATTCAGGTAAGTCAGCTTCAGCTTTCAAGTGTTTTTAAGAAATTTATCCCAATCAGAGTCTATAATGTTAACTATTTATTGCAAAAGGCTTATAACTGTGTAAGGCTTGTGAGTGCCTAACACTGAATGAACACCAGCCAATTTCAGTATTAGGAATGCTACACAAAACACTGAACCATACCTGTTAAATCGAATTACTTCTTGCCTGAGAACTGTATTCATTGACTCTTCATAAAGTACTGGATATACCTTCATAACCTCTTCAACATCAAAGCCACTTGGTAATTTGGACAGGATGTCCTGTGCCAAATCTTCAACTGTTTCCTGAAATCACAAGTTTTCAATGAATGAGGAATTTACTTTTTTTTCCCCCCATTTATTTTTATTCAATAAATTCACAAAATATTATAGCTTTTTTAAAAAGAAATCATGCTTATATGCTCTTACAATCTTTGTGCATCATCCTGTCTATGTGCGTGCTTGCTCCTTTTCCTTTCTCAGTTACTTTAAATTTGTTAGTAATATCGGTTGAATATACAAAAATATTTTTGGCAATTTCTAAGGAAACAGGCATTTGGGCAGACAATCATAATACTACTCCTGCCACAATGAAGGAAAAGATAAAGCAAAGGGCATGGGGAAGATAACATGAAGACCATATGAATACCCCAGCCATGACAAGTTTTACTTGCAGCGTATTAGACATCAGACAATACAATCACTAGACAACCCTGCAGAAAATGAGGCTCCACAGATTGCACTTTTCAAGAATTCGCTTGTGTATATACAGGATGTCAAATCTAAGGGGCTTGAAAGGTCATTTATCTATGTCTCAAAGAGACATGAAGTTGGCCTGAGTAAACTTTGCTGCCAGGCCAGGATGAAGGAAAGAAATTCCACCATCTTCACAGCAAGGTCCCTTGGAGAAGAGACAGTGAGTTCTGCATACAAGTGACTCTATTCTGTCAAACTGCTCCCTTTCTTTGTGCCACGAGTCACAGTTATGTGTTTGGGACTGTAGAAATGAAGCAGCCAAGGGGAAGCAAAAAGCCTATCTCAAAATCCAAGCTCTCAATGAGTAATAACAGATTTGAAGTGCCACTATAGCACAGTCTTCACCAGGAAGACAACTTTTGCCTCTAATGGGCTTATATTACTTGCTTGATAGCTGAATGACTTGATATTATTTACTGGCACTCTTGAGTCTGTCCCCTAGCGAGAATAGTGGGGATGGTCATACAACCACTGCTGGATGTAATTATATCATACTTTAAAATTGCCTAGAGATGTATATGATCTGAAGTTCTTTACCAGCTGTGATTGTTAACTGTTCTCTAACTACAATTCATGACTTCAGTGAAGCAGTTCACTGTTATTTTAAAACAAACAAATATGAAAGAAATATTTTTATTCAAACTGCATGTTCTACTCAACTGGGTGGGGTTGTGGGGTATGAACCTATTTAAAGTCATTAGAGTATCTGCCATCTTTAAAGCTTCTCCTGTGCCAAATCTGTCTGCTTCTATACAGGAACATTCATGTCTACTCCCAATGCCAGTCATGCGGTAAGAGGTGTTGCACTGCTCTGAGACCTAAGGCACAATTCAAGTTGAAGTTTCTTCTCCAGTTACCTGAGGGGACTTTCCACCTCCCCCTGATTCTCTCGGCAAAGTCAGGAGCACTCCATGGAAAAGCTGGTTAGTCTCCTGGTTATCCTTGGTGATATCTGCATTTTCATGAAGCCCAAACACTTCAGGGTGTGTTGTAGTTGGTAAACTTCGTATGTATTCAATGTAAGACTGTAAAAGAAACATTTAGATAGCAGAAATCAATGCCATATTCATAAATGATCAGTAAACCTAACTTGGACAAAACCTTCCTATTTATAATCAAACACATTAGTTCCCAGTTAAATGCATCCAGGAATTCACTTAGTCCACAGAGATACATCTAAAAGTTTTGAATGATTCAATGGCACATTGAGGAGTTGTGATTTACATAAGGGTGGTAAAAACAAGAGAATGGAAGAGAAAGTAATGTACATTAGAAATCTACAAGGAATGGAGGTGGGAATCCTAGAAGAGGGCAGGGTGCTGTATGTATCACCCCTAGAGCTGCAGGTTACACAAATAGGTGGGATTTAAGCATGGTCATTATCTCTATGGAGTTTTTAGAAGACAAAAAGGGGATGAAAATTGAATATATACCTGTCATTCCACCTCCTCTTGCTGATCACTGCTTTCAAGACAAAAGTGATTGCAAGAGGGTACCCCATACCTGACACATACTGGCTTTCTAAAACTGTACAGGAAACCTACATGGGAGTTGCTTTTTGCATCAACAAACATCAGAACATTGGATGATCACTACATCTCCACTGCGGTGTGTTAGATACAAGTACCAGGTTTCTATTTCAGACATAAGCTATATTCTGGCATGGCTTGTGAACTTATTTCTTTTTTTCTAGTTTTTGCATTCAGCAAAGTACAGTGTAGGTACGGTTGTTCCCTAATAACTCAGAATTTACAACTGTATCTTCTCACCTCATACGGACCATGTGGTGGTATGTAGTAGTCATCTCCTGGTGCAAGCATGTACTTGTCCTGCTCTATATCCTTGCTATAGACTACGGAAAGAAGGGACAGGAGAAGGCGCCTGTCTTTATCATCTGTTACTCTGCCTCCATAGTTACATTCCCCTGGGAAAGGACAAAGAAAACCAGGATGAAAAAGTGTAAGTTAACGAACAAATAAAAATTGGTTTGCAACAATGTAGAGCTCCAGTAAGTTCAAGTCCTGAGGCTCCGTATCTTCAAAAGCTTTTAGGTCCTATACTTAATTGATTCAACTGAAATTAGGCACTTCAACATTTTTGGAACTGTGAGCCAAATTTGTGTGTCTTGCTGATGAAGGGTTTAAGGAACACCATGAGTTCATCTGAGAGACTGTTACTTATGCCACAGTAAATCTCACATTTTACATTACAGGTCTTTTGCTTGTAATTCTTGTAAGAATTTTTAGATCTGTCAAAATCTGAGCCATGCTATATAGCTGGTACTTGTCTTGTTCCTTCCATGCAAACTTAACCTGTTCATGTGTCTCTGCAGTATAAAACAAGGAATAACAAATATGGAACATCCCTGTGAAGAACAGGCTGGGGAGGCTTACACTGATAGAAAGTACATAAAACAGCTAAATGCTCAGTTATTACTTTAATACTGAATCAGAGAATTTTTTTTTCATAAAGCAATTCATAATATTAGAAAAAACCTGGATTGATCTTTATAAGGTTGACAAAGGAGGTGCCAAGAAGTAACTATCTTTCCAGAGAAAGAGAACTGAATAGCCACAGCAACCATATTACTTACACGTATCAGCACCTCCTGCTTTAAACTGATGAGTATAATCACAATCTTTGGTAAATTGCCAGTGCTTACTGTATCAGGATCATATTGATCAGCTAATGTGAAATAGGGGCCATTGTTGTTTTTATTTTACATACATGAAACAAAGACCAGCAGGCTTGCTGGACCATTGTTGAATCTTCCAGCTATATATGAGCCAAAAGAGCAATGACATTTGAGGGTTTGGGATCTAACTTGTCTGTATACGGACGACCAAAAAAGTAAAGCGGAATGGAATCCACTCAGCTTGTCAAGTGCTCATCAGTTTAGCACCCTACCAACTGATAGTGCCTAGCAAAGTCAAAGTCAGCTAAATGCCTGTACCTGTGAGATATGTCAGGGCTTCAAAGGGAGGTTCTTCATATTCATTCAGAAACATCTGGACCTGCCGCATGCTGATTCTGAGGTCAGATTCATTGAACTCATATGGAATATTCCAACCTGTTCAATTCAAGAAAGATACACAGGCCAATGGTGCACTGTACTGATAACCATGCTCAGGAAATTACAGTACTGGTACTACACTGCTACTAAAGACCTGAAGATAACAGCTGCCAGACAGTACCTGGAAAAAGCCCTGGAATTTACCAGGCTGTTTATTGCACAAGGGACACTATGACTTCCTAACAATATTGTATCCTAAGGCACTATTACCATCATTCTATATAAATAAAACTAAGCACAGGCATTTTGGTATCATGCACTCCTGAAATACTATATTTTATCTTAAGTAGAACAGAGACCTGCTTGGTACTTTCAGCTAATCTGTTGTTATCTGGAGATGAGGAGGTTTAATTAATTGATTGATTGATTAAAAAATAAAATCAATCTGCCCATCTGTTAATGCTATTTCTCTATGACATTCAGAGTAATAGTACAATAAAAACACCACACAGGAGCATACTCCAGATAAAAGAATCCTTCAGAAAGCCTATAGCCCCCAGCACAAACCAAAAAATAGGGCTACTGCTGCAATTATCCTTCTTCCTCCAAACAGTTGGTTCCATTAAGCAGTTAATGTTGCTTTTGAAAATGATCTCTTTGTCAAAAATTATATTTTTACTTCAAAGTAATTAATGTGTATCTTCATAATGGCAATCTAGTGTTTATTTAAACAGCTGCCTATTAAAATAATGACAGTTTTTTTTAACTTGCAGTCAAAAATACAACATTTCATAACAGTAGCATGTTGTGATAAAGACTCAGTTGCAATGGAAGGCTGAGAACTTCATGTACACCAGTGGAGAGCGTAGGCTTTATATAGTTATAAAAATGTAATCTATAACTCCATATATTTCTGCATTTTATGTAGAATCCTATGTAGGTTTCCAAATATTTCAAGATTATAGAAATGCTGAAGCATGTCTTACTAATATGTATCTTTTCACTGCTGTATAATGAACAACACACT
The DNA here is from genome assembly GCA_024611195.1 of Ceyx melanurus. Lineage (NCBI taxonomy): Eukaryota > Metazoa > Chordata > Aves > Coraciiformes > Alcedinidae > Ceyx > Ceyx melanurus. The sequence goes on along the minus strand of JANHGL010007270.1, from coordinate 53,366 downwards.
GCAGCTACATAAATTTTTCACACCAAGTAAATACATGAACTAACTCTAATAAAATGAAGTGTAGAAATAAATAACAGAAGTAGAATTGAAGAAGGTACGTCTCTAATAGTTAAAAATTTAAAACAGAATTGGACTTATGGTTAGTTAGAACTATAGTAATAAT
>JANHGL010007270.1:24231-44663 GCA_024611195.1 Ceyx melanurus | reverse complement strand
AGGGCCTCTAGTGAAAGGACAAGGGGTAATGGGTTTAAATTAGAGAAAAGTAGATTTAGACTAGATATCAGGAAGAAGTACTTTACCTTGAGGGTGGTAGAGCAGTAGATAGGCTCCCCAGGGAGGTGGTTGAGGCACCATCTCTGGAGATATTCAAGGTGAGGTTGGACAAGGCTTTGAGCAGCCTGGCCTAATTGAGGGTATCCCTGCTCACTGCAGGGGGGCTGGACTAGATGACCTTTGGAGGTCCCTTCCAGCCCTAAATATACTATGATTCTATCTCATTATGGGAAATAAAAACACCACCAAGAAGACACCTAAATGGAGAATATGCTGTAGGTTAACTTACAAGTTTGCACATATGAGTAGTGCAGAGATATTTTGCTGTCAAATGATAGTTCCTAAAGTCTTCTCAGAAAAGCATCCACTACTCCCATTGGCTCGTCTAAATATTAACTTAAGTAAAAGGCGAAGTAAATATTGTGTAAGACTTATTCTGTACCAACACAGAATCCTTTTGATGACATGAAGTAGTATGTATTAAATGATTGACTACAAATATGTATAGCATCCAATACTGAATAGAAGACCACCCATACCTTCTAAATGCACCAAAAAATACCTTATCAAGGCTCTCCTTGAAGCTATTTGATGTTGTGTCTCGTAGCACCTGGAAGAACATCTTCCTGTCCTCCTCAGCAACTAAGCGATCATAAAAAACTCGGTAAACCTCATGAATCCAAAGTCTGATCAGTTTATCTCCATCCTGAAAATATAAATGCAAGGAAACAGGTAAATATAGCTCAGGCAGGATTTGTTTAAAAACAAAAGGTTAAAAAGGTTGATCTTGACTCTGTTCTATCTTGTAGTAAACTCAGCGGGAATTTTTCAATTCCAAGTGATTCAGCACATGGCTCAGCATCTGCTAAATTAACTGGCTTCCTTACCTTGTTACCTCTACTGTATCAAATTTATCACCCTTTCAACACAAAGAATAAATCTTTGAAAGGTAAGGCTCACAGACTCTAACCCAAGCCCTGCTCAAAACTCTTGTGGCTAAGATTTTCCTTGAAAAGCTTGTAGCTGTTCTGTCTAGTTTCTGCATCAAAAACATTCTCCCAGAAAAAACCCACAATTTCTAATACGCCTTTAAGCTGACATTTTACTGAGAAAAAAAAAAAAAAGTAGGATGATATATTTCTATCAGCATTCATTTGTAGTATGTGAGAACAGGCAAACTCATGGCTAAGTTATTCAGTCTCATTCACTGATAAACCTGCCATTTCTAAGAGATGCTGAGACTTTTCCAATGTTTATTTATTTTGTATATTTAGTTTGCAACTTCAACAGAAGAAACTGACTGACTTGATGGACAGGCCTTAACAGATGGGCCTTGGACCTTTGGGTCTAACTAATAAAATTAAAGAATATTGAAAAATGACAGCTATCTTCTCTGGAAGCAGACAGAAAATACATAGTAAGTTATTCAGGGGCTATCCTGATTTTAAGCCTTGTAAATCTATTGAAATTACAGTTCATGTATTTTGAGATGTTTACTTACTGATATTATACAAGTAATTTACTTTTCCTTCGCTCTTTCATAAGACAACATAATTAAACTACAACTTACTTGCAAATGAGTGTGTGGGCAGAGCAGCACTCCTTTAATAACCTTGGAAAAATCCCGTAGATTGAAGACATAGTGGGATTTTGAAGGAGTTGGAAGAAAGTTATCAATGGCCATTTTATAAATCGCTATTGTTGCTTGAACCATCATCTTACTCAGCCTTAAGAAGGAAATGAAATTCAGTTTTCACTTCTGCAGATAAACCATAGGAGAAAAGATGACACAGTACTACAAGAAATATATCACATTACCTTAGAAACACAGGCTCAAAGCCTTTGCTGAAGTGCCAATCACAAACTGCAGTAAAAATCTTGGTTAATATGTCATCACCAAAAGAATGTATAGATACAATATTCAGGTGCCGTGTGAAGCGTCCTGTAATACACACAAAAAGATTCAGGAAGATTTAGGGATGTCCAAACATTTTTCCACCTTTTAGCTAGGATTGAGTCTAACTGAAACAACATTCGGATCTGGCTCCATCTCTATTATTTTGTTCCTAGCAAATTTCTGCCCCAGAAGTCATGCAAAAGAAATATAAACTGGTTCCTATTTTATATCAGTATTTCACTTAGAATAACTAACTGTTTTAAATATGAAAAATATGAATCTCCATTACAACAAGGCCACTAGAAAACAGAACCTCCCTTATGGTGATATTAGAGGAATCATGAACTTGCAGGTGACAAGTTTTTAAGTAAATGTAGGCAGCCTACCTTAGCAGCAGGAGATACAATTTCAGAACTGCCAATTTCAGAACTGCCAGAAACACTTGGAAAGATGATATATTCCCTCCCTTTTCTGAAGAACAGAAAATCTAAAACGTGTCAAATTCTCTAAGTTTTTATTTTAATCATTCATTGTTTAATCAACATTATAAACATTGTTTCTGAAGTTGATTAAACTGCCTCTAGAAAAGGTACATATTTGACTTTGAAAATACAGATTTCTGACTGGCATTACCCAGCCACTGAAGGTATGTGTAGGTTTACAAACAATAGATCAAATTAGAATCTGTCATCAGCAAAACGGCTTCTTAATTTCAGTCAATTAGATAGCTACTTGCCATAGTAATATATTTCCTACCTGTAATATCATTCCTGCCTCCCCCGGGTGGACCCATAGCTGAAACAAGCAGGACATCTAATATATTAATCTTGGATGTATCTTTGTCATACCAGTGACCATGATCAATCCATTGTCTGAGAAGCTCAATAGGTGGCTGGGCTCCATACACTTCCTTTGCAGGCATGTTTAGGTCATCTGTGGAGAACACAGACATTGAATAAAAAAAACTTCTGCATTTAGCATCTTCTTTCAAAGCTAAGGAAAAAAACCCACAAACCAATAATCTGAATTAAAGACAGAAAGAGGTAGTGTCTTGTTATTCTTGCTTCCCATTAAACTAACCAGAATCAAATGACATTATACTTTGCAGACATACTTAGAGGTGTCAGTTTAACTTAGTGTGGCTGGTGATTTATTTTATGTCACACTGCAACACTATAAACTATTCGGAAGACAACCACCACAAACAGCTGGAAACCTTTCAGCAGGGGGCAGTGCTAATCCTTCTTTGCCTGAAAAAAAACCACAAAACAACCAAAAACAACAACAACAAAAAAAACCCCACAACAATCCAGCATCAAAGTAATCCAGAATTACTAGTGTAAGTAAATCACCTCCTGTACCTAAAGCCAGAATTAAAATGGTATAAAATCCCTAAAAAACCTGTCTTACCTACAAATATTATAGCTTTTTTCCCCAAAGGAGGTCCAAATACTCCTTTTCTTCTTCTGTCCAGCTTAGACATAATAATATCCTGGGTTTGGTTAGCAGAGGTTCTTGCAGAGAAGTTGATGAAGCTTGGGATGTATTTTTGCTTTGGAAGTTGTAGTAGAAAATCGTTTGTTATGGCTGATTTTCCAGTGCCAGTGGGACCCACAAAAAGCAAAGGGACATTATGTTCCACATACATTTTGAGAAAAAACATTTGTCTGGCAGTTTCTGTTGTTGGAATGATCAGCTCAGACACCTGTTCCATGGCAAAGTTAAAATCAATCAACATGAATATTTACAAGCAACCATGGAAAACCTATAGCACAAATGCATTTTTTAAGAATTCTTTTATCTGAAAACTTAGGCTATAACAAGAACCTAGTAGACAGTATAGCCCCACTTGTTTTTCAGTGTTTATACAGTAAATAGCACAACTAGTATTATTTCTTTTATACTTCACCAATGCTATATAAAGCCAAGAAGAACAACTGCAGGGTTAAATAGTTAAATATGGCTTAATTATGTTCTCCTATCATGCAAAGATAGGAGAAGAACACTGAAAAGATCATGAAAAGAACACTGCTGTGGACATTTTGTTTTCTTCCTCATCTTCAGCTTACAATTAATAGTTGTGCACTAGATATTAATAAAAGATTTTAGAAGAATGAAATTTAATATTAAATCTCTCAAGTACTTAATAGACAGTTACAACTACAATGGAATGAAAAGATGAACAAACATAACTTGTCTTAAATTTTATCTCCAGAATAAGTACTTTTTGCAGATCTCTGCTTTGCTACACTTCCCTGGAGTTCACAGCTGACATAAAAATGTTAGTGATCCTATTTGGAAATTGAGAGGCTCCAGGGCAATCAGTGCTGCTTTCCATGTCCCAAAGTATCAATAAGTGTCTTTGCTTGCTTTCGCTGATTAGAGAAAATAGTACCAACCACAGAAAACAAAATGAAGGAATGAAAATGCAGGCTTTGTCTTTTTTCTTTTATGATTTCCCATCGTCCAATACTATTACAGAAATTTTTAAAAATTACATAAAATTTTAAACACCATCAAACTTTAAGACTTCATGTTCACCTGAAGTGACAAACTTTCAATACTGATGGCTCCAAAATCAAGACAATAATGAAAAGGAGCCTACAAAGATTAATGACATGTTCCAGATAAAACATTAAAAGTCTGATATTGTAGAACTGGAGCTAGCTAAAGTAGTTGATTTATCTATATAAATCACTTAGTCAAATAATTTTCTATAAGGAAAGATGTTAATGTGTACCTTAGCCCCTGCAGAGACAACTTGCTCTTCTTTAGAGATGTACTCCATCCACATGTTCCACTGTCCACTGCCATGCTTGTAAAAATAGAAGTCATAAACACTTCCTGTTAATTGAAAAAGAAACAAACATGGGAAAGCCCAGTGATTAAAAAATAAAATAAACTTCAATCATTTTATTGTGAAGTGTCCAATACTGTGAGATAATGAATTCTTTCTAGTACACAAGATACCCTTTCCCCCACTGCCATTATCATCACCAAATTATTTTAGGCCAGATTCAGCCACATTGTTTGGGTACAACATGAGGCATATGCTAACTCCAGGTTAAAAGAGCCAGGAAAGAGCACCCAACTCTGCAGCACAAGGCCTGGCAGATGGTGGCTCTGCTACAGACTTAGCATCTTCCAGGCACTCCATTCTCCCCTACAGTGTTGAGATTTCTTATTGCTTTATAAAAGGCCAGGTAAGTAGAGTTATGAAGAAGCACCTTTTTCTGGGAAGATACTGTTTTTGCCAAGCTTCACACTTTTAGGGCATGGGTTTTCATCATTCATTCCCATTAGCAAGTTGCGGTAAAACAAATCAAACTTCTTTCTGCTGTCTGCATCGATGATCCCACCAACTGTCCAAACCAAAGCAAAAAGGAAAAGCCCCTGCAGCCACAAGTTGATTTTCTGACTAGAGACAGATTCTTTCTCCTCATCGTTGGATTGCTGCAACTCATCTAAAACACATATTTGAGTTGTAGTTAAAGGTCAGTAATAACTATAAATCACAATTAAAAGGTTTTTTTTCAAAAGCATTCTTGAACTTCGAGCATTGACTTTAGCGCAACAAAGCTGATGTACACAGTGAGGGTCTTATCTGTGTAAAATACTATTGACAATTTAAAATAAATGAGAAGAAAAAAAATATTTATAAAGGGTCCCAGTTCTTTTCTTTGGATACTAGCAAACATCAAGAAAAATACAGATTTTTCAAGATCACAAGATCATGGCCAGCTTCATAATGACACCAGTGTCGAAATGTGAAAGCTCTGTATGGTTGTTAAAGGTCTGTTATTGATTCTGAGCCGTGAGAAAGGATTTTTGTATGATTGCAACAGCAACTCAAGTTCCTTAGGTATTTCCTTGCATCTGATTACATGCATCTTGTTGGGGGACACATCAGAGCGAAAAAAAAAGAAAAATGAAATAATAATAAGGCTTAGGATACTTACCAAGTAGACAAGTAAAGAGCTTCATCAAGCTATAACTCAGATGAATAGAGGATGTTTGTACAATAGCTTTGCAATGAAGGTGAATAAACTCTAAACAGGGCTGGACTAGCCACATAAACATGTCATTGACCTGCCAGAAGAAAAGGAAATGGCTTTAAACAATGCAGGAGTTGCCAGTGCAGGATAATTCCCTGAATTATCTTTTAATAAAACATAAGGCATCAAAAATTCTCCAAGTTGACAGAGAGATCAGGAAAGGACCTGTGTAGGGCAGTACTTAAACATTCACAAAGTCATTATCTGATAGTGAACACAAGTTGCTTCTGCCACAGACCATTTCTTAAGCCAAATTCTAAATGTCTTAGAAGAATTATGTATTCAAAATATTTTGAGTCATAGTATTTTCCACATTTCTCCAACTCTTGTGCACTTTCCTTACAATGATATTTTACATTCAGTACTACAAACTAATTTACAATAGCCTGTAGGAAATCTGGGACCCTCTAAATCATGAAAGTACTTCAAAATTTAGATTTTCCATGCCTGCCTTCAAGTTGCCAAACTGTGAATATCACCTTTATCTTCTCAATTAGACCAATTGTAAAAAAAAAAAAAACAAAGTAGTAAGTCTCGCACCAGTTCTCGGTGTTCTTCCTGCAGGTTGGGAGGCAGCATATTAATGTAGGAATCCTTCAGTGGCTTCCAACCTAACTGTTGCGAGTCCATATAGATCATACCACACCTGGGAAGAATAAACAGCTATGGTACAGGAATAGATGTACAAGGTGGGACAGTTAAGTTTGAATGTTTTCATATCACCTGCTGACAGTTGCTGGAGATGCCTCCTCTAAGTCTGCTGTCTCGAAGATTAAACTCATTTTTGAATTCATCTGAATTATTTCACCACTCATTAAGCATAGCTAGAAGAAAACATCATGTAAACATCTAGTCATGTCAGTCATAAAATCACTGGACATGCTGCTTAGTGTCACCCCTTGTTCATTCATTCATGTTCTCATAACACACATTGTCTGACCTCATCTCAGCTTTCCCACATGTTACTGTAAAGGCTGGCAGAGAAATGGAAAACAATGCTCTATCTTTAAATAACTGTGCAAAAAAAGGCAGTTATTACCTGGACCTTTTTTTTTCCAAGTTAATTTATTCACTAAGTACTTTAAGAAAGTTCATTTTTCAGTTACAGAACTGAGTTTACACATTTCAGTTTCTGAAAAGGGTCAATAAGATATATCAGTAAGATCCTCAGTAGGCAACCTCATTTCAGTAAAGTAGAAGCACAACAAGGCTTCTAGGGAGAAGCTTAACCACCTACTAAACCAACTCATATGACTGGGGAAAAAGCAATGCTTGTAAGCAGATCAGCTTTTCCCGAGTCTCATACCGCCTTTGACTACCATGGTAACAATATTGCTACTACTAAAACAGAGTATGTATATTCAAAGATGAGGTTACTGTAAAAAAAAAAAAGTCTACCTTTTTATTATCATCCAGCACAGTGTTCATGTTCTCTATCCAAACTGCATCCACTGGGCCATCAAAAACAATCCACTTCCGATCATCTGTGGTAGAAGATGCTTGCTCTCTGAATGTATTTGCAAGAACTCCGTCTGTCCACTCATGGCTAACAGGATCTAAACTGCCATACAACTGCCCCATGGTAATTGCTTTGGGATTAATAACTTTGTATTCAACGGCAAATTCATCCATGGATTTTGCTGTGTAAATAAACAAATAGATGAGAGAATGGCAGCTTCATTTCATTCAGCAGCCAAAATACAGAACAAGAAGATTCCTGAGGATCCCAATTTAGCTGTTCAAGGCCAAAAAAGTAGCTAAGTAGCAATAAGAACTTCCATTACTTGTACAAGAAAATTACAAAGTCCTATGTGCAAAAGCACATAAAAAAGACAAAAAGCAGAGCAAAATATATTTTATATGTTTATGGGAGCTACTTAGAACCACCCAATTAGAGACAGGTTTTTTAAGAGTATTATGCACAAATGCAATGCTTTAAAAAGTTCATAAAAGCATAACCGTATTAGTATGTTGTACTACTCTAGGAAATTACAACAAAAATGCTTCCAGATAAATATACCAGACAAAAATAGTTCAATTAATAGAAACCTTCCAGTCAAGAAAGTAGAATATAGGACAATTAACTACCTGGGTATATTTCTGCAAAAGAAAAACATTGTTCATAGAATTAACTTCATTTATCAAAAAGCCTGTGGCTGAACAATGTTACCTGCACACAAATCACCAAGAGCTCCAGCTAGCACTTTGTATGCACAGGTCTTCCCACTCAAAGGATCTCCAACAATCATGAAACCATGGCGCACCAGCATCATCTCATATATCTGTGTAAGAGACAAGAGACATAGCACAAAAGCAAACATTATGTGTGTGAAACTAGAGGTTCTCTCTCCTGCACTCAGAGGCAAGAGGACAAAGTATCAGCCAAGTATCTGCATTCTACTAAGGCTGACTGAAGTTTCAACCCAAATCAGGAGGCAGTCATTACAGTAATTCTCACAGATTTAAGAAGTCACTGCCTCCAGCCATCCTTCCTTTCTGCTTACTGTCATCCCTCAGCTGTAACAGCATCATTGTACAGGGTGTGACTGCACTAATCAGGCACTGAAGATCACGGCCTAAAATCCTAAACTGAAACCTGTGGTTACCAATGAAGGCAACACAAAGTGATTGAAACCAGTTTTAAGGATCTGTCATATGACTGATCCAAACAGACATCGAGTTTGGACTGCAATGATAGTAACTTCTTCAGTCATCCTGCAAGATCACGCCAGAACTCAAGCCAAAGCTTTCCAACAGAACACCTGCAAACAGACCTCCAAGAAGTCCTAAGAAGATTGGGTTTTTTTTTAATCTCAGACTAAGGCTGATATTTTATGGCTCAAAATTCCTAACCAGTTAATATGACATCAACTAAAATGAAGAATAAAGCATAGTTTGCAAAGCAGAATAAGCCATGTCTTATGAACATGAATCATAAAGTCTAAACTGCTGTCAGAGGTGTCCCTCATGATCCTGTCCCAGGCCACGCATATTTGCCCTTGCCATTGCAATGTCACTATGTTGCACTACTCACAAAAAAAAAAAGAGTAATTCTTTAAACAGTAACTAATATTGGCAAAGGGAAGACAATGGGATCATAAGAGCTGAAAGTGAAGCATAATCAAGGGTAAGAAATGTCACCCCTTTCAAGCCTTCAAAAGGAGACTGAGAACAAAACTGGGAACAGAGCCTAAGTCCCAGACCAGAGTTCTGTTCACTAGGCTACACTGCCTCAGCTAGTAAGAGATTCAGTTTGACTATCCTGAACCATAAGACCTAAGATGTGCCTGCACACATCACCTGTTTCACATGATGGCTAAATTAAATATTCACTATGAGCAAAGCAGGCTTTTATGTCATGATTTTTACTTAGCAAAAAACATGTTTTTAATACTCTACTAAATGGTCATGGAAACTATTAGCTATTCATTTGTGAAACAGACAGTGAATGAAGAATGTTTCTGTTCTCATGCTTTTCTTCTCCAGGAGCAAGTACATGAAAACAAACCTGAATAATTTTTTCAATGAACCATGGAACTGGTTGAAGAGACATTTTTCTTATATTTTCAGTTAGCACCTGTATGAACAGGTCATAGTCAGGTGAAGGAAGAACCACTCCAGGAAACAGGTCAGATATGATGCCCTGTTAAAGAAAGGAAGAAGAGAACAGCATTTAAACACAGATTACGAAGAGAGAAAAATCTAAAGGCAGAAAAATCTACCAGTAAAACAAGGGTCATACAGTCAACAGAAGCTTAAGAGGAAATATCCTCAGCTGAACAAAACTAACTTCTAGACAAACTGCAGCCATGAAAGTATTCTGCATGCATGAGACAGAAAAGAGTGCCTGCAGTTTCCATATACACACTGATATTATAAAAAGAAGCTTGACCTTCTGCAAATTTGCACCAAAAAGTATTACAGAAAAGGACATGAAAGTGGTTGGAAGAATTTTAGTGATTAAATAGAAGGGTGTCTGTTCTGAAATTTCAGAGCAGCGTGTGCATGTACTCTAGCTTTTAGGTCTTTAATATTGATTGCTCTGTAGCTTAGCATGGTCTTCATTTTCTATTAAAGCAACAAACAGAAATTTTATCATTTGCATTCTGACTTTAATTTCGTTGCCCACATATCTTTTGCAGCACAAAGCTAGAATGCACATTTCAAAGTACAGTTTCCATCAATGAAACAGCACAAGGTGATTTTCAGCAAGATAGCTTATAAAACATTGAAAGTTTGTTTTTCAGAATAATACTATCAGAATCAAAGTGTGCATCCAGATCACTAGACTGAAATATCTGAACACTAATAAGGTAGTGTCTAGATCAGACTGTTCTAAATTAAGATAATGACCTGTTTCTGTAGGTTCTTAAAATGGACCTCATCATCACAAAACTTAAACACATTGACCTGATAGCTTACCTGAAACAATGGCACATCCTGTGCCATGAATTTGGCTAAGTTAACACCCAGCAAAGCCTGAAGTAACAATATGCTTTCATTTTCAGTTGGGTATTTCAGTTTTAAGTTTCCTGCTGCTGTCAGGACAGATTTAACAGCACGCATTCCATAATCATAGTGATGCTGAGATGACAGCTGCTCGGAGCACAAACGGTAAGTGGCAACAATCTTCTGGGAAAGACTGTGGATATTAAAATATTGCATGTAGAATTTAAAATATGTTACTATGCAAGGTAAATAATTCAAATACCTATATATACATAAAGTAACTGCAGTTATTGTCAGACATATCAGCTGATAAAATGGCCTAAAACACCTAGGAAGCCAAACTGCAGAATAAGCCACACCAAAGAATGTGTGGATCATTTTGAAATTATTTTTGAAATTATGATACATTTTCCAAATGATCCTGTGTAGAGGTGCATATTCATCAATATGCACGAGAACTGATGATAAAGTGGGAAATAAGTATATTATATTAATATATATACATATTCTCCAGTATTTTCTGGAGAAACAGAACATGGACAGCCTTACTAATTATATTCCTCAAACACATATATGATTTGGAGAGGAATGAGGCATGTCAGAGTCAACTGAGGGAAAATTTAGCATGTCTTACTTCAGAGAGTCCAAAAATCCCATTGAATAAAGTGAAATTTCTCCAATCAAAGCATAGTCTGGAACCATCATAGCAACTGTTCGGAAAAGTGCCTGTAAGAAAAAAAAAAAAAAAAGTAACAGTAAGTCTCCATAAATTCATTAACTTTTATACGCCCTATTCCATTTTCATGACTTTAGGAATCATCTGAAATCTATGAGATTGCATTAGAGTTGTTACTGGAACTGTGATCATATCCAGGTTCAATAGGTCTTAAGCACTGTTAAGCACTGTAGGAATAAAAGTTCATAAAGAGTCACAATCCTAAAAAAATATTAATATAGGAAAAGGGAAGTATCATTCATCTCACTTTCATAGTAAAGTAGTACATGGTGTGGTTAATGACACATATGTCATTATTTACAATTTACATAATAATGGAAAAGGTCATGCAAAAAATTGTGGCAAAGCTAGGAAAAAAATTAGGACCATATCAGTCTCTTTGCAGTGTCTCAGTAACTTGTTAAGTTATAATAAATTTTAATTGGGATTTAGAATGCCAACCTGTTGTAAACCAGGAGAATTTCCACTTCTGAGAGCACAGTTAAAGCTATGACCTTCTACCAGTATGGACAAATTGAGATCTTTCTGTGCATTTTGTGCAATCCTAAGCATTTATTAAAGCTTGTCAAAAAGCACAGCAGAATACACCTGAAAGGCTTATCAGCATATTATTTGATTGCTGCCTTCCTTTTCTTATTACAATAGACTAGAAGTTGCAAACTGTTAAATTTCTACAGGAAATAAGGATTCCAGGTTTACCTTCAGATTATCAGGCAGTTCAGCCCGTCCAGCATACCCAGGATTCATTGTGATAAACACAGCACAGGTAGGATTAAGAGAGATCTCTGTCCCTTCAAAGATGAATAATTTGAGTTTTCGAATAATAGCTTGCTGTATGCTAAGTATTTGTTGGGCAACTACAGATAATACTTCAACCTAATACAGACAGAACAGATTGGAAAACATTAAGACACTTTGAGGCAATTGTTTTTGTTTATACTTTTCTATGCCTATTTTTGCATTCCCCCAGGTGAAAAAAAGTCACCCTGTGTCTGATAGCTGAGCTTAAATATCAGATGTGTATTGAAGCAATCCTCTGTAAATTAGTGCCACCATTCCCTATTCAAACAAGGTCAACAGAGGCTTCTAAAAGCCCCACAGGGAAGTATCTTATGCCTGAATGTAGACATCTTAGTTAGGTGGACAGGAACTTCCTCTAGAGATTTCCAAAAGCACTCTCCTTTCACCTCAGATGAAATATAAATTTAAGCTCTTCAGAAAGATTGATTTACTCAATGCCCCAGACTGAGGGTAAATGTAAAAAAAATGGGTAAGGCAGCACATACAAAAGAAGAAATTGCACAGAAACTATTTTTTTCAGCTAAACTCAGAACGCAAGATTTCTGCAACACTATGTAGGTATGCACATGGTCCTACAGGAGGCAGCTGAGCACCTATTTCTGCATCAGTGATCATTGAAACAAAGAGACTACACCAAAAATAAAAGTGGAAAATTAGCAATAACACTGTCATGTCTAAATTTAAAACTTCTTGTGACTTGAAGCTTTAGAATTGTATTTGTCTGAGTTAAAAATATTACCTCAATTCTGTTGAACTCGTCAAAGCAGGACCATGCACCAGACTGTGCCAGCCCCTTGAAGAACTTGCCCATTGCCTTGTAATCAAGGCCATCGGAGCAATTAAAGACCACACACTACAACAAAAACACAAAGAGAATATCTCTCAATATTAAGACAAAGTCCATTATAAAATTCTTGGCATCTAAAATAGGAATGGATTATCACTGCTACTCTTGGATTTCAACACTAGGATGCCATTACAGACACAGTTCTAAATGTGCACTTTTTACTAACTATTTCTGTGAATAAAAATTAGCCACAGAACAAGCAGTACTTGTTTAAGAATGGCATTCCAAGAAATAACTACATACTCAAACATAAACAATGCAAGCTAAAAAAAAGCTTGTATTTTGGTACCTGCTTAGCTAGTGCTTTTGCTAGATCTTTTATTGTTTCTGTTTTGCCAGTTCCAGCAGGTCCTTCTGGAGCACCACCAAGGTTTAATTTCAAGGCACCCATTAATGTCCTACATAAAAAATAATAGAGGCATTAGAAATAATAATCTTCAATGGCAAATAGTTTCTCAAGGAATGGATATGTATTTTCCTGTACAAGTTCTCCTGCAAATTATTTACTTGTTGCCTATGTTGCACCTCACCCTAAAAAAAAAGCCCAGTGTTGTCTCAATCAATTCCCAGGTTGTGGAATCTCACATTCAACCACTTGGCTTACAAGAAATTTCAAGCATCCACTCTGTATATCCTCAAACAAGCAAATGCACAGTGCCATAGCAAAACAACAGTTGACAAAACACACATTTTCATCAAGGGGCACTCCTCATGACAAGAACTTGAAGCTGGCTTTATAAATAAATGAATATTTAGAAATGGCTGAGAAAGCATAAAGATTACTTCATAAACCTGGGAATCACATCGTGCTCCAAGTAACTTGCATTCTGGCCACCAAAAGCAGTTAAATTGTGCTGAATAGAGTCTGCTTTCACTGAAACTACCTTGGCACAGCTGACTGCATAGTCTTAGTTTAGATTGAGATAATCCAAATGACAACCCCAGTTTGTCAACCAGCTACATGGCTCTTTCAACACCACTGTGAATGCCAAAACATTTAAATTTTTGCCAACACAGGCACTTTACTACAAGTGCCTTCTACACAACAGTGAATTCACAGTTCTGTGCCAAAGTAAAATATTTACATCCTAACCATATATTTGTCATGAGATACTACAAATTGTTTTAAACCTTAAGCCTAAAATTACCTGCTGAGATGACCTGTGCCTCCAAGATTTACCAGAACTGAAATACCAAATGTCCTTGAATGCTTCAGCCTTAGGGGATTAAATATTTCCATTTCAGCCTCTTTCAAGCAAGTGGAGGAACAGGAAGCTAACTGCACTCAAGTATGTGTGAAGGGCTCTGTAATTACCTCATTTCTTTTCCCACAGGCAAACCATATCTGCATATTGCATTTCAAATAAATGAATTGACCAGAGCTACTGAAGAGTTCTTTACAGTTCCAAGACCATGAGCTGCCAGCTCTTTTCAGAAGCATATTCTTGGATACAAAAGAGACTATTCGTCTACTGATGCAGAAACCTATACGTTGTAAATATTTTACAAGATTTGCCTCCAAAACCTACAGGAAAAACATAGCTGATGAGGTTCCTGCCATTATTAACCATAACAGATGTAAGTAAATCTAGATAAATCAAAAAAAAAAAAAAAAAAGAACATTATTCATAGACAACAATGGCTTTACCTGTGACATCGATCTGTTAGTGGGGTTATAACCAGACGTAGAGAATTGCCTAGATATTCATAACCATATTTGGCTTCTGTCGTAATCATTTGCACCATTACATCCTTCTCCTCCCAGTAGTATCTCAGCTGAGAAATCCACTGGAAGTCATTTAGATCTGTGACTTTGTCTTCAACCAATTTTGCAACCACATCACGAGCTGCAAAGTAACAGCCAGATTACTAGAAAAATCTAAACACTTGTACTATCTTAGTTTACTGAAAAAAACATAAACTAACATCTATTTATAGCTATGGAGGAGTAAATCAACATTTAGATTAGTAGGCTGGCTTTCATGCTGTTTTGCACAGAATCAGCTTAATTTGCTCTAGGTTCCTGTGCCTATGTAGACAGGAGAGGATCGTGCAGGACTGAGCCCAAAGACACTGTGCAGTAACTTTGTAATGGCTGTTTCAAGTTAAAGAAAACATTTTAACGACCTTTTTCAAATAGTTCACCCAGCTAAGGACAGCAGTGCCCCAGATGTAACAAGAGTACCAGCAACTGCACTTTTACCATGCACATCAATGACAATGAGAGCTCCAAGTGTCAGCCGGGCTCCACTGGACAGCTTTCCTCTCACTAGCTCAACAATGTCCCTAATTTGTAGATTCCTCTTCTCCAAAACGTCCTGTCACAGAAACAGAACACAGGCATTAATGGAACACTGTAGCTGGCAGCTCCCCTGAGTGCAGCCACTGGCCACAGCCCTTCCAACAAAAAGTAGTCATGGAAGTCAGGGCACTGCACAAACATTTAAAATTCTCTTTCACATACTGGTATTTTATTTTACCATGAACACTTCAAAAAGCTTTATGGTCTGAAAATAGTGTAAGTAGAAGTCTTAACTTTCTTATTAATAGAAGCTACTAAGTACTAGATAAGAGATAAGCAATCTGATTCTCTCTTTTGGATAAATCTGGAATAGATTTATCTGTACATTAATAGTAAATTGTAAATTAATAAAATTAATAGAAATATAAGATTATCCTAACAAACATTTTAAATTCCTTTTTTATTATTAAATGAGAAAGTTTAATGAAGGATTAATGACATTTAATGAAATGAAGCATTCATGATGTTTTCATTCATGACCTAGACAACAGGACAGAGGGCACCCTCAGGCAGTAACATAAAACTGTAAGGAGTGGCTGACAGACCAGTTGGGTGTGCTGCCATTCAGCTGAACTTCAACAGATCAGAGAACCAGGCAGACGGGAACCTTGTGAAGTCCAATGTAAAGTCCTGCATCTGGGAAAGAGTAGCTCTATGTATCAGTACATGCTGGTGGCCAACCAGCTGGAAAGCAGCTCTGCAGAACAGGAGCAGGATGCTGGTGGACAACAAGGTGGAACACAAGCCACCAGTGTACTCTTTAGGCAAAGATAAGCAACAGTGTCCTTGGCTGTATTAGGAAGAACATTACCAGCTGGTCAAGGGAGATGATCCTTCTCTCAAGTAAATACTGCTGACACCATATCTTGAATGCTGTGTCAGTTTTCAGTTCCCCCATGGCAGACAGGCACAGGCATACTGGAGCAAGTCCATTATCAATCTGATTTAATTGGCCTTGCTTGAAACAGGGATGGGACTATATGATGTCCAGAGGTCCCTTATAATTTGTGATTCACTGTGCTGTGTATTCCTTCTCATTTTTCTTAACCTATGGATTATTCAGGATATTTCAAAGTAATAAATATTTTCAGTTCTGACTTGGTATGTGGATAAGATCTTCAACAACACAGGCAAGTTCTATCTAAGATATTCAGTAAGGATACAGAACTAAAGAGTTAATATTAAAATGCAGTATTTGGTGCATGGTTTATTAAAACTATCATATTTCAAAACAAACCAAAACCACTGACAGAATCCCCAAATAAATCCTTATCCACCCAGCTCAATTAGGATCAGACAAAAGCCCACAGAAGTCCCATTGTGATGACAGAGGTACTACAAACACATAGGAAAAGTCTCTTGCATGAAATAACAAACTTGGTTGCTCCACCTTTATCACCAGGAGAATTTAACAATACAACTGTTACTTTTATTTACACCAGTATCACTTGTAAATAAAGTAACACAATTTCCTTCACTTGAATTTCTCCTGATACACATCAAAGTAAATGAGAACAAGTCCTCACTAAGACACAAAAAAAGAAAACAGAATATAAAGCACACTTCATGAATGAATTTTAATACGATGTTAACTGAGGATCATCTTTGCTATTAAGGATTTTTCTCAATCAGCAATTAGTGCTTAGAAATAGGAATGTAGACGAAAATCTTACTTGTAAAGTTCCTTTTGTTATAGCCACAGACACTTCTTCTGTCCAATAAATGGATGAAACACAAATAACCACCTGCCCAGGCCACTGAAGTACCCATGTTTTCCGGGGAACCTTAAACATTCCAGATACAAGAAGCCATATAAATACATTAGATTATGACACTGATAATAATTATTTTCCCAGAATTTATGTATGTAAAATGCCATAAATAAATGAAAATCAGCCTGAAAAGCTTTATTACTTTTTCCTCAAAGAATTCTGAGTTAAAACTTCAGACCAGTGCTAGTGAACAAGGAGAGCTGGATTCCACTTAGCTTCAAACATGTTTCCCTGGTTAAGAATTTCAGCAACTTGTTCATGTGCAGTTGATTGTAAAATCCATTTTATACTGTAATTCAGGAACAATTACCTTGAGATAGTCTCTTATGCCATCTTGAAGAACTTGTCTTACACTGGCCAGCATCATTTCTTCTACTTGCAAAAGCCATTTTTCTACCATGCCCTTCAAAAATGAAAAACAGCTAAGAGACAATACACTTCTCCTGATTATGTGCCTTTTAAAGAGCCAATTCAATGGAATGTGTTAAGTTTAAATATACTTTCTTCTGATCTGCGTGTTGTATACAGGAAGAAAAAAGGTTTAAATTTCCCAAATTCTGACAGGCAACACCGCAGTTTAACACTGTCTGAGGGCAGGTATATCAAGGTAAGTCTATGGCAATCCCACTGAGAAACACCTAGATATGTGTCTCAGAAGCATTTGTAACATATTGGTACAAATTGCATGGACAGTTAAGCTTGGTCATTTTAACCTAAAACCCAGGGCATGTGTTATTCCTGGAGGATTAAGACAAAAAGGGTATCTGTTTACAAAACATGCCCCACCATTCAGCTCTTTTTGTTTAACGTGTAGTTGGTATAGAAAAACTTAGCTCCGTATCTTAATATTAGGACTATCAGAAAAAGATGGAACAGAGAAACTTTTCTAACTCATAGTGCTACTGCTTCTACTCAGACCCCTTTTAAACTAATGCTCTGATTCTTCACTGCCACCTGTTCATCATTTCCTTTAGTCTTCTGTTTCAGCCATACTGTGCAATGCTCCATACATATATGTATATAGAGAGTTTTGTTTATATCTAGGATAGCTAATATATATATACATACACATATAATCTATCTACATCCTAAAAGTAGTAGATTCATAAAGCTGTAGAAAAGTAGAAAGAGGAATTTACCCCAAAACTGGTACATCTTACTCAGTTTATGCTCTTACTTCTTAAACATCTTTTCATTATCTGATCCTAAATGTTTTAAACCTCATTCCCCAAAACCCATACACTTTAGGCAAAGTATTTCTTTACATCATACAGTAAAAAAATTACTTTTGCATTCACTGGATAGATTTTATCTATGAAAGGAACAATTTCTTTCTCCGAACTGATCATGCCTATAATCTCCAGATCTTCCGTGAACTCCAGTTTGGCAATTCCTTCAAAACACTTCTTTAAATGTGGTTGTACTCGAAGGGGATCCTTTGTTTCAGATAGTATTTCAAGCAGCTCATCATTAGACAGGAAAAAGAATCTGTTAGAAAAATACAATTAATAAACATGCACTTTCCAATCATTAAAATGTTTGTTAATAATCTATTAATGCAAGATAGATGGAATTTGGTTTACGATTGCTTAAGAAATTAATATAACAGAGAGGAAATTCACTTAAATCCCTTTTCGTAAGAAATTTTTTAAACTCCTGACAGCTGTTTTTTCAGAATTTCAAGATGGCCATCCTTTTTCACAGACAAAGAGAGAAGTGTTCTCAAATTAACTCAGGAAAAACCAGATATATCTGTGCAGTCAATAAATACCTTGTGAAAACATAGAATCCCGTATAAGTCCTACATATCACACACCTCTGCATAACTCAAGAGGGTAGGGCAAAGACATAATGACAATTCAGTGATGGGAAGCTAGTAAATTCCTTCAAAAATGCCCTGTAAGGGATAATGTCTAATAGTTATGTTTACACTGGGCTAGACAGATTTTGCCTCCCCACCTCTGTACGTCCCTGCCATTCAAAATTTGAGCTGAGGGAAATTAATGATGTCTGAAGAAAAGAACAGGCTTGCATTTTTTTACTGAATGAGACTATGTCCCACATGTTTATGAAAAGAGTATTTTTGTTTCAGGAGAAATGGTTTGAAAGAGGTTTGGGGTTTTTTAATCTCTATCTTAGGCCTGTTTAATAGTTTACCTTGGGAAAAATAATCTTTTCTTCTCTAAGTAAGTATTCAACCCCTTCTGAACGTCTTCTAAGAGAGCATTTGCTTCCTGAAGTCTGTCTAACATTCTGGGTTGTTCAGTTGCTACAAGTACCTTTGTGTCCTTCACCTTTGTAAAAACAAAAACAGCAGAAATTGATAATAGTTGCAATTGGTTTGTACATTAAAAGTGTTATAATAAATAACATATGTTGTAGGAGGTTAAAATGCTATATTCTTCTCTATACTATGCCTTTATGTTATTAAATGTGTGCATTATTTGACAGTTTTGCTTTTCAGACTGTCAGTTTTACCAATTTGAACTTCAGACAATAATACAAGATGGAAATATCCCCAGGAATTAAAATATTGGCAATTGCTCCTGTGCCTTGAGCTTGCTACATTTTTTCCATTCACAAATAAATTCTGTCATGTACTGTGGCTCTATTTGACAATTATTTTCTCTTGCCATCTAGGTCACATTTTTTCCAGTAAACACTTCTCTAAACTTGAAAGGATACACCTAGTTCAGAACAGACTTCATCATTCACAGCCTGAGCTATTCAACAGTTCTGAGCTCCTATTTAATTATACTGATTATTTCATTACCTTCATCACACAATCCCATACTCCCAATGTGTTTGACAAATGGCTCACACTACCTCTTAGGTATCTGGCCTCTTACCCAACTTCTTACTTAAATGGAACTGAACAGGATACCCAATTGTACTTATTATCCCTATTATCCTGACACACAACCACAGTACATTCACCAAAGTTTTGAAGAACCATGCTACAAAGTGTTAGAGAACAGTCATATGCAACAATGTCCATTTAGGTCTCTTATAGTGTGTAAGCTTTAAAAGCCTAAAGTAAAATCTAATTGTATTCAGAGAAGACTTCGTACAGATTGTCAGTGAACTCTGAAGCAGATCCTGAAAGTCAAAATACTTTAAATTTCTATCTAATTCTGGCCATTAAACAATGCAAAATCTAGAAAATTTAGAATTAAAATGTTACTCAAAATCCAATTCATCCTGCAATATCCAGCCTTTAAAAAAAATCTCAAAGCAATAATGATGTAATCTATCACTTTAGTGCAAGACTAGATTTTGGTGTGTTTTAGTAAAGGATTTTCCACTCCATATTAGAATCATAGAATGTTTAGGGCTGGAAGGGACCTCCAAAGGTCATCTAGTCAAGCCCCCCTGCAGTAAGCAGGGACACCCTTAACTAGACCAGGCTGCTCAGAACCTTGTCCAACCTCACCTAGAATATCTCCAGAGATGGTGTCCCAACCACCTCCCTGGGGAGCCTATTCCACTGATCCACCACCCTCAAGGTAAAGT
>JANHGL010007269.1:0-49612 GCA_024611195.1 Ceyx melanurus | reverse complement strand
TTATTATATTATTATAATTCTATTATAATTATATTATTATATTAATTCTATTCTATTCTATTCTATTCTAGTTATTATAACAGTTGTTCTATTTGAAGATGTAAAAGTGACACTCAGAGGCAAGGGCTCAGCTCCCTGCTCTGTTGCAGATGCCATGCATGACCTCTCCTCATCTGTAACGCATACAAAAACATTATTCCACACAGACTGACAGTAGCCTCTGTACAGCTTCAAGCAGCATGTTTGTACAGATGGGGTGCAACTCATGGAGGGTGCACCTAGCTGTTGCCGTTGACTCAAACTATGAGGAGCAAGCATGAATTCATGACCTGCAAATGAATAGTCTGAACTATTTTCAGACAAAAGAAAACAGAAAATTTTATCTTTTAAGAGGTTATGTCCCGAAATACAGTCTTTCCTACTTTGGAAGAAGTGGAGGGGAGTGCAGTGTGGGGAGGAATGTGGAGAGCTGTTTGCATTTTTTTTTTTCATGTGAATTGTTTTGTGTGAACTAGTTCTGACTCCCTCATGAAGCAACACAGACCTGACAGACATGCAGTTTATCAGTCATGCCTCCGATAATGAAAGAGGTGTTGTTAATTGAAACAAAGTGATTTTGCAGAACATTAATACCCTCAGAAGACTTGTATCTGCCCTTCATTGATCTAGGTAGGGAGGCAGGGCTAAGCAGCACTGCAGTTAAGCCAGGGAAAGATGAGACACTGATATAAATATGTAAGTTAGACCATAGCAATGAGGTTAACATATGCAACAACACTAGCAAAATAATGCAGCAATGGAAGTGGAGTTGCTGAAAAAGTATTTTAAATTTCTGCCTTACGTTATTTTAATCAGCCAAAATCTGGTATGTTTTGTGAGAAAATTGTTCACTGTCTTTTTTTTTCTAGCATGGAAGTAAATACCAGTCTGTCTTATGTCATGACAAATCATGAGGTACCCTTCCCAGCATCCTGCAGGGAAAAGGACTGGGAGAATACTGACCAAGATCACAGAGTTGATTCAACAATTCAAAGTCAAGCTGATTCCACTCCTGCAGGGACTGAGAACAAGCAGAGAACTAAAGTAACTGGGAGACCATCAACACTCCCTTTCTCCCAGTTCCATTGATCCTGATTTCTGACACTATACCATGGACTTGGTGAATCTGCCTTCTCTCATGCGAGATGCTGAATGGATGGATCTTGCCCTGAGTTTGCATACAGCATCTTAATAGACAGAGAAAGGTTCTGCATTCCCTATTATAGTTGAGGAGTCTTTAAATAAATCAGTGGAACAGGTTTCAAAGGCAGCAAGAGTCTGGAAGGATGGCTTATGTCTTCCATTATATTTCAGTGCACAAACCACTAACAAGAATAAGATATCCAGGTTTAACCTTCCAAATGTTAATGTTATTCCTAAGCATCTGTATCATTCTTACTAGCAGAATAAAAATTGTTAAACTGCAAACAGACAGAAACATCTGTCTTTAAAAAATAAAAAAATAATTTTAAAAAAATTACATTGCCAGATATCCAAAATACAATGGATTCCTGAGATTCTCTCAGAACGGCATGTTACACAATCCAGAAGCATTATGCTGTCCAGAAGGTCTGATACTCAATCTATATTCTATCTCAAAGATGTTTGCTGAAGCCATTTCTGAAAACAGTCCTGCCACAGTCATAACACAATGGACAACTGCAGTCCTGCAGCTCACACAAATATGAGTCAACTAGACAGCAGCCCTCAGTACCACATACATACCTCTCACACTCTTTGTGGAGTGCTGCTGTTTGCTCACAGCTCCCTTCTTTGGGAGAAAGTGCAGATCACCTGTAACATGGGATGCAGAGCTGTATTGTTTTTCATGCCTGGCTGATCCTTTACAGAGGGATGGGAATCATAAATCAAAGTTTTATATATCAAGAAATTATTTTTTTTTCCTCTCCCCTTAGTAAGGTGTTGGAAGTACTTTCATATTATCCTCCTTATTTTTCTCATTTTACAATCTTCATTTATATAAAATTTTCAATTTGTCAGCAGTAGAACTGAGTATAGCTAATAAGGCATGGATCCAGGATAAAGGGTTTAATCATACCTTCAGTACAAAAGTACTATTGAAATACAGTGCAGGCTGTGATCTGAAACTGTAAAGGTCAATCTTAAAATAAGCAGGTCTTTTGGGATCTGACCTATCCAGAAGCATTTTAGCTGTCACTGAACTTTCTTGTTCAAATTCAGCTCTCTGGAAATAGAGCTGTGTCCATCAATGGGGCAAGGCTATTCTTAGGATAACGAGTCAAAATCTCCTTGTTTCAATATTCCTCACATTGTCACCAAAACCAAGGACTGCAGCTGTGGATATTGTTGTCCAGTACTGCAGCACAGCTGGCATTCCATTCTTTACACCCTATCATTTAGTCTAACCACATTCAATACAGGAGGAAATAGTACAATTCCCAGAGCCCTCCCACTCTCAAAACATACTAGTTACCATCCTGCATCAAACATTTGAATCACAGAAGGTGGTAGATGACCACTAGTTTCCCTATTGTCCATAGAAATAGTTTATTCTTAACTCTGACTTGGATCCTGCTAATTCCTGACAAAGTACATGAATTAGATTAATCTATAACTGGCACATATATTCAGGACATGAGAGGACAAAGAAGGCAGGGGAATGGCAGGAAGAAATAATCAGGTTGGTTTGTTTTATCTGGGTTGGTTTTTGGTTTGTTTTTTTTTTTATTAACTCAGAGCTAACATACCTGCAAAAGATATTAACATTTACAGAGTAAGACTTTAGTTATTTGATTGACTCTTCTAAAGAAGATATGCATTTTTCCACATGGGTGATTTTGTATCCAGTAACCCCTTAGTGGCATGCTTAATATCCATTCTTTGTAAAGACAGCCCTTAATTGATAATTTGTTCATAATATACAGTGATATGAGACATACATAGTCTATGCAATCTCAGACCCATTTAACTCAACGGAAAAACTCCTATTAACTTTTGTCAGCTTTGGAAGGGCCCCAATATTATCCTAGTGAGACCTTCCAAGTCTTTGAGCTTCCACTATTGTTGCTATGGTCCTATCATTACCAGAGACAATATGAAGATAACCCCAGAACATGAGCTATTTTTATTGTTGCCACATTAAGAAAAGAAAAATCTATTAAAAAACCCACACCAGAAATATACTGTGCAAAATTGCTGGTCTAGTCCACATAGAATGATTTCAGAGTAATGAGTGCTTTCTTACCCTTCAGTCAAAGCCAAGACTTACTCAGCAGTTCACATTGCTATAAAACCAGGAAAACCTGAAGCTTTGCATTATTTACAAATGAATTCATCAAGAAGCTTCATATGTTTAAAATCACAAATGTAGTCACAATTGTTACCATTCTTCCCTTGAGTCTTCAAGGACAATGAAAAGATAACCATCAATCTAGCTATGTTAATTACAGCAGAAAACAATGACCAAGGAAAGAGGTAACTTACTCAAGGATGTAGGCAAAGGTGAGAAATATCCCTATGTCCCCCTACTATCAGGTTAACATGTTAACCACTGAACCTCACATTTTCATGAAGCTTTAGCTTTAAATTCTCTGTGTGCTTTAAAAGTACACTAAACCTCTATAAAATAATAAAGAATAAAGCACCTGTCAAGGCTTCAAAAAATGCACTTCAAAGCATTTTTATTATCTCAGAGGAGAAGCATTCTTGATACCAAATAAGTGAACTTTCTGTTGTCAGTGAATTTCTATTTGACCATACCTGAAATAGAAGGGTTTTGCTGTGGTTACAAACCTGAAAGTATTTCAATGGCTTGCTGTGAACTGCAAATAGTCCCTCAGTTCCAAAGCCTAAAGCTTTGACATGACATTGACAAATGTGAAATCAAAAGTGGGATTACATACTACACTTTATAAACTAGTTCTCAGATCTCCTAGCAGTGGTATTTCAATAGTAAAAACAGCATACTCCAACACAAGGGATCAATCAATGCACAAGAAAGTCATTGTGGAAAGCCCAATGCTTTCCCATGGTGGCAGCATGAAATTCCCCACTCCTCCCTTCCATTCAAGATTTCTCAGCCACAAGCCACTCTCTTAGCTGTGTACCAGGACTGTGCAGCTGCAAAAGCAAGTGGGAAGCTCAGCCAAATAGTTCTTCACTGGGCATTTACACATATAATTTTTTAGACTCGTTACTGTAGTCTTTCAGACCAGACAAAACACAGAGGCAGCCTTTGCATACTGTGGCCAGGAGCACACTCTGAAGGTTTCCTGGGGATGATGAAAAGTAAAGAACTTCAAATATTATCAATGTATCATGAGTCCTTTCTATCATAATAGTTTATACTTATTAATATGTATGAAACATAACTGAAGTCTGAAAAAGATCAGAGCTAGCTGCATTATGTTTCATTATTCAGACAGACACATACAAACAAAAGAAAAAAAGAAAGTGGAAAAATACTGCACAATTTTTTCTTTGGCTATAACAGTTAGTCCAAGAAAGATCCTAATTTAGTTACATGCTAGGGAAGCAATTTTATGGTGGAATTTCCAGAGTTTATGAATGGGACTGTATGATGTGGTTGCTCACTGTGCAAGTTGGAGGGACCTTTTGGTTAGGTGTTCCCTTTGCCCAAGTCAGTTCAGTGTAGGCACCATCTCAGTTCCTCTCCTCGTGCACCTTCACAAGATGTCTGATCTCTTCAAGGAGCTTTCTGTATTCCCTATTTCTCATCCCTCCTTGAATCCATACTAAATTACTCTCTCATGCACTTATCCACATACTTTAAGCTATCACAGATACTGAGATTTATTTGAGACACAGTTATACTTCTCCAGAAGAAACTCAATTCTCAATAATTTGTAATGATAGTTAACTGCATGTGACATAGGACCAGAAAGTCACATACCAAAATATGGAAAACAATTAATCACCTTATGATAAACCATCTTAATACATGCTTATTGTCATGAATAGAGTGGTTCTGAGTATAGAAGACCAAGCGGGAATGAAAGAGCAGATAATGAAGATTTCTGAACCTTTTAAGACTTAGTAAGGATTTTTACTAATCCCAGTTTGTTCTTTTAATGTTAGTCAAGCATAACTGTGTGTGAGAACTTGAACACGATCTATGTTCTTTCTTATAACCACCTTGAATCAGAAGATTTAGCTGCACATGATGCAAAATGTGGACTGAGGCCAATATCTCCAAATAAGGCTTCTTGTTAAGTTCTCTAAATCCTCTTCTAGACAGTTAAATAAATTAGCTCTTTCTAGAAATGCCAATTCCTGCATATGCAAAGATAATAAACAATCAGCTGTATATTTTTTAAGAGAGAAAATTTTAAACTCCATGTGTATATGGAGTTTATCCTCCCTAATGAGTTAGCATCAAACCATCTTCCTCACAGAAACACGTCTGAATCATTGACTTCAGAGAACATTTAAGTCTTCTGGCAGGAACATGACATGGTTGCCTAAAATTATTTGGTTAAAACTAGCCAAGTGATAATAGATACCACAAATTTTCCAATTATTGTTATGATTCATGGTCCTCATTTTTTTTTTCCATTTGAAAGCCAAAGGTAGAGAAAGCCAAGATATTATTTCAATGATATAAGTGAATCTATCAGATCAGCAGCCAGAATATCCTGCTATGGACATACTGTGGGTTACTAACACTTTTAATATGTGTTTCAAGTACAGGATTTATTGAATACCTATCAGGCAGTTTTTCTGAGATCTGAGCACATCATATGCTTAGGGTACTCCAAAACAAAATTTATGCAGCTTACTTCTCACACCATCTCTCAGGTGTGACAGTGAATGACAGAACTGAAACAGTGAACTATGTATTTTGAGACCTTTCCCAGTGAGGCTCACAAGTGCATTTTAAAATGGACAAGGGATATAATTTATCTTTCAGATCAGCAACCTTCTTCTCTTTATTTTAGCTTCTGCAGCAAATGGGTTTTGTCTGTCTTCTCTTCAAATTCAGGATGTCAAGAATACTTAAGGAATGTGTGTAACTGCTGCCACATCAGTATTTATGCTACACATAAATCTGATACTTCATAAATATGCTTATGAGCACAGTCATAGAACACTGTATTTTTCAACCTTTTAAACTTCATATATTCAAGTAAAGACTGTTATTGAGTTCTGCAATGTGAGACTGAGATTCTCTAGGAACTCTTAGCAGTCTTCTCAGGATTCTTCTTTTGGAACTGCCCAGCAGTCTATATAATGTATGTCTTACATCTTATTAAAGAAGAAATATTTAGTGAAATTATGTTTTTCACCACTGGAAGCATAAAAACAGACTCTTCTGTATGATACCAATTTATATGGAAATATCACATTTTCATATTACTTTACAAATACAAATTTTACATATTTATATATACATATACATTAGTGTGCACACTTGTAAACAAATAAATAGTTATATAAAACCAGGTAACTCAAGGCTGTCTACAGACTGAAAAACCCTAAAAGATAACTCTGATTTTACCAGAGCCATCTCAATTTGCTCTTTAATCTGCCTTGCTCATAACATGTACATGTATTAAGATATATTTTTATATAAGTACATACATATACATATACATATACATATATATATACGCAATATATGGGTTTGTGTTACATATTATACATTCATCCTAAATCCTCAGCATGTGACACACGCAGCTTTCTGTTTGCATGAGCAGAGGCTTCATTACAAAGCACGTTATACTTTGTCCTTTCCTCTAGAATGTAGATGAGTTCACATAAGGCATGTAAACAAAGTGTGACTCTAACACCACTTGTTAATATAATATCACACTCATTTAATGTCACTGCCCATGTACTTCTGTGTTTAAACTGTCAGCGCTCCAGGATGGAATGTATCTGGATGTCCTGTGCCAAGTGTTGGACGTAGTAAGTCTCTGCACCATCCTGTTATTGGCAGGCACTGTGATACTTGTGAGCACTGTCTTAATTTTCTGCCAACTGCCTACATGGGAGACATGGGATGGCATTCACTCCTGCTCCTATTACTCCCTAGAGACAGCCCTGAATTGAGAACACAGCTGAAAGATTAAGTTTCACTTCACCATTTTCCTAGGATAGGCTGCTCTAATACATCTCTTGAGGTTGCTTGAGGTTAGCTTGTATCATCACTGGATCACTTCTCAGTCAGCAACTCATTACATTTAGCAAATTGCAGGTATTATCATTGTACCTTGCTCTGGGTAACCTAAGTCCTGCTAATTACACTGACACAGGGCAGGGGAACTTTTTCATTTGTGGTATTGAGGACAAGGGGTTCTACTCAAAGAAAAAAACAAAGAAAAAAACACAAAAACAAACAAACAAAAAAACCAAACAAAACAAAAAAACAAACAAAACAAAAACAGACCAAAACAAAAAAAAAACCAAACTTGCTCTCACAAGTTTCTTTAACCAGTAATCTGATCATTGTTCTGGTGGCACTGTTATTTATTATGCTAATGCCAGTGCAGGCTTTCCTGAGTGGGCATGTGGGAGTATCTTCTGATCCTTGCTGTTACACTGGGTAACTCACAGATCTTTTTTTTTATCTCTAAAACTGTCAATAACATGTTCAAACATGGAATGCTATAAACTAAGGTGTTGAGATACCTTAGGGTCAGTTTATTCCTGTAATATATGCTGAAAATATTTATTCTGCTTTTGATTATATTATACAGGTTAAACTTTTTTAATACATATTTTTCTTCATTCAAAAGAAATTTTATTATTGGGGCTGTGAAATATAAAGCTTTTAAAGTGTTATTTACTCCAAATTCTTGATAAAATAATAGGTAGATGAAATATTTGTGTCTTCCAATATAAGAGCAGTCTTGTATACTTTTTACCCTGCACTAGTATATGCTATAGTGAGAGACAGTCATGGTCACCAAGGTCAGCTTCATTTTATTACAGGACTTCTGGCATTTATCATTAGATTAAAATATCTTGCAGTACCGGACACCATGGTTTCCATTGAAAACACTGGGTTGTGGACTATATACAAAGTATAGTTTTCTAGTGATAGATGAATATCTGTCCTTAAAGAGAAAGGTAACTGGTGTTACTACTAAAAGAAAAAGAGCAAGAAAATTTAAATGGAAGAAAAGAGGGAAGGAAGAAGGCAAGAGTACAGCTAGCTCCTATACAGCTTGCTTACCAGTCTCAGATGAGGATTATCATTGTCTCTGGGCTGCACTGTGGGATACGAAGCACTCCAGCTATGTTTGCACAACAGGAGCCCATCTTACATTCCTGCTGACAACCAGCACCCTGAGCATGTTCAGAAGAGCTTGTGCTGCTCTCACCCAGCTGCAACACTGATCTTCCCACTTCAAAGGAGGAAGACTTCTGCAGAAGTCAGGCTGGGATTCCTAAACTGTTTTTCACACAACAGATGAGCAGCGTTTGATAAACCAGAGCATATTGTATAATTAGGCCTCAAACAGCATATACTAATTACAAACACAGAATTATGCACATTTCTAATGAGGGTGCTGGAGAGGACATAGGGAGAGGTACTTCAACAAGTACCTTTCCCCAGCAGCCGCTGCCATGGTGCAGAGGAGCTGTGCCTGGAGATGTGATACTACAGATGAAGGGATACTAAGGAGAAGCAGGACAACTCATCTTTTTAAAACAAAATTAGGCATTGTTGCCACCAGTAACAGGCAAGGGGGAAAATTAGAACATCAGACAGCACAAGCAACATGGAGTTCAGGTCTCCTTAACAACCTCACAACTTCATTTGCAGAAGATGGAAGAACAGCTTGCAGTTGAGGATACAGGCAAGGGACTTTCAGTGCAGACTTCATCAATAGATAACATGGTCTGCTGAGATCTGTTACCTCCCATCATGACCCTCAGAAGTGAGTTTTCCCACCAAATGTAAGGAAGGAAACAGAAAAAAAAAAAAAAAGACTGAGAAGACAGGAATCCAAGTTTGTCGTAGGATTGCCAGATTTACAATGGCTGTATATATCTGGAATATACAGGGAAATTAAAAAGCTATATGTTTTAATACAGGACACAGAATTTGAGACTGTAATACAGGAGATCTCATATTACATGAGATGTCTGGCAACCATAATGCTGTTCTAGGAAAAGCAAATTTTATGCTTGAGTGTACCACAGAATTCTTCTGTGATGCTGAGTAAGTTGCTTTGAGCAGATTTTCCCTCATCCCGTGTTCCTCGATTTTGCATCCTTCCTATTTCCCTTTGGTTGTCTCCATCTCTTCATTGCTAGGGCAGCAGAAGGAAGAACAGCAGGAGTAGAGGATATTAGACCTTGCTATTAGATGCTGTGCCATAGCCCTACATGGAAACAGGAGGAGAAATTACAGGGGAAGTCATGTTCATCTCCTGTGGCCTTGGGACAGAGGATGCCCAGTGCAGATGGCATTTTCAGAAACCAAAGTGACTCTTTATGCCAGGTCACTGCTGAGCAAATAAGAAGTAAGGCTTCAAGAAACACATAACCAAGCCAAATCTGGGCACCTCTTTCCAGATAGAAAGAAAAATGCATATAATTTCTGATGAAATTTCCAAAATGCTTTAGGCTGAGGTCCCTGCCCCACATGCAAAATACATGTGCTCAGGCCATTTGACATAAGCAGCTGAAAAATGGAACCTTGTAAAATAAAACTTAAATCAAAGAGGCTCTTACTTGTCTTTCTTGTCATACTTATAATAGAGACATTATACAGTGCTTATTATTTGTAGTTAAGATTGTGGTCAATTTTTAAGCACCATTAAACTGGATTTGGAGGTGGGGGGTACAATTCTATGAAATAGTGAAGTAATTTGCACAAGATCCCATGTGAATATGATGACAAAACCAGACACAGAAATTATGAGTGGAATCCTACACTTAAAAAACTAAAAAGGAAATTTTGCCACTGGTTTCCACAGGACCAACCTCTCTATACATGGTGAGCCATTAATATCCCAGATACATTTTGCCCATACAATAAATACATTTTTGCATTAAATACAAAGGTTTTTTAACAGTATTCTTCAGTTTAGAACAGGTGGGGATAAATACTGATTTTGTTTAACTAAATTGTCAAAAGATATTTTATTTACTCCTGTGTAATTATTCAGACTGAAATTCAGCCAGATCACTGCAGTTAGTGTTCTTCTTTCATTATGCAAAGACATTTCTCCCTATTTAATGCTAGGTCTGACAACTCCAAATTAGAGGAACTAATTTAACTGTTAAGGAAATATAAACAAATACCCTAAAAACTAGATTTGCCTGATTTTCACATTATAAAAGGCAACCTGACATGTTTTCAATGCATTCAAATGTTTTTCTGGCATTGAAAGGGATAATATTAAGTTTTAAAATGGAATTTGTATGAAGTTCTAAAAGAAATTCCCTATGCATAAGAAGTCCATCTGTATGATTGCTTTGACATGGAATCAAAAAGTCTTTCTGTTTTATCTGTAACTTCTCATATTAAATAACTATTAAACTCTATTTCTAGCTAGTTAAACTCCTGTACTGGGTCAGACTGTATTTCTCACAATAAGAAAAGAAAAAGAAAAAGACTAATAATATCTTGTTATGGGCAGATAATAAAATACTTCTTTCTTCCACTCTTAGAACTTGCGGATGCCTCCAAACTACTTGACAAATGCCTGGTAATCAAATATCAGTGTTTGTTCATTTATCTGACATATATGCAAAGCAAACCATTAAAAGATATAGGCAAGATTGCTTCAAAATTAGTATTATAAATGCATAAAACTTTCACCAAAATAAAAAATAAAACTTGGAAAACTAACAAACACCAAAAAAAACCCCCCACAAAACACAATAAACCCTCTCTAGACCATACAGACCTTTTTGGTGTCTCCTACCACAGAGACAGAAATCCAAGTTTGGCCTTTGCCTGTGTGGAAAGGGAGATATTTCAGTATAGAGCTCTGGGAAGTGCCATACTGAAATCCATGGTTATCTGCCATCTTCTCCCAGTGCCAGGGATGTGTCCAGGAAGAAGAGATGGTTGGTATGGGGCTGTGCTCCAACAACATGACTCCAGTGTACAATTTCAGAGAGGATTGTTAGATAGGGACCATTAGGGTGAGCACGAAGACAGGGATGTCCTAACCCACCTCCCATCCAAATTGGAGTCCACACCAGTCTAAACCTCTGCAAGCAGAGATTTGGCCTTAATCACACTGAAAATCCTGCAGGCATCATGAATTACTGCTGAGGAGCAATAATAGCACATTAAATAGAGTAAGGTTAAATGAAATAAACACAAACTTACATGAGTCTAAGACTGTTTAAATAAGCTTGCAAAATACTCTATTTTTCAAACCATTAAAGTCAATTTAGGTACACACAAAAGTAGTCCTAGTTTAAAGCTTTCATTGATGGAACATCTGCCATATCCTTAGTTGAGTTGTTTCAGTGTTCTCTTAGGATCATGCTGTTCATCTCTTAATTTGTTAGACATGCTAAAAATATGTGTCTGAGCACTCTTTTGAATTTGTCTGTCTTCATCTCTGAATTGTATGACATTATAATTCTATGTTCATTGCGCAGCCTTACATTTCAATTTAGAAATGCCATGTCATTCTTCCTCAGTGATGATCATATTAAGGGCCATAAATGAACACAAAATGAGAGAGAGGATACAGTGCACTGTAATACATCTATTGTTGACAGAAACATTGCTGAAAGAAAAACAATTTTCATATATATATATATTTAGCAATGTATAAAAGCATAAGGCTAGGCAAAAGTCATTTTTTTATCTCATATTTGGACTTCTCATTGTGCCACAGGGATGAAGTTTTTGATACTGGTCTTTACCCCCCAGCAGCTGATTTTCAGATGAGCTGGACTAAGCCCACTGAGCCTTGAAGGCACAGCCAAGGTCCTCAGCCTAAACTGCTGTCCTCTAGAAATCATGTGTACAAGGCACAAAAGAGTTCCATGTGCTCTCAGAAGCTCATGTTGGGCAATCAAAATGCTCCTGTGCTTTCAGCTTTCCTGTGGGCTGATGGATTTGTATGAAGATATATTTGTAGTTCACATTCCTCAGTTTAAATTTTAATTTTGTGTGAATTAGTAGTTTGTATTATTAGTAATCTCAGTTTGACCTACAGGGAATTAGTGCACCACTGGTTATTTTGCTGTCTCTAGTGTGTACTTTTTCTATTCCTACTACAGGTTGAGTTGATAGAAATATTCACTGAAGATGGCAAGTCCAAAATATTCTATCTCCTTCTACTGCTGGACTGCCTGTGGGGAGATTGTCATTATATCAGCTTGTTGCCAGCACCAAGAAATTCCTCCAACATGCATGAGATGCTCTGAATGTCAAATCTATTTAAGTAGAAAAAATAGGGAGAGAAAAGGTAAGAGAAAGAATGAAAACAAATTTGACAGTATTTAATGGCCATGGTAGCTCCTCTTAAATGTGAATATAAGAAGTTTATTTTCTATCTGCTGTAGCAGAAGCCAAACAGAGGTCAATACTGCATTTTATATAACTGACATTCAGCAATCCCAGGAAATATTTGTTTGTTTCTAAATAAAGTAACACATTAGGTGACATGTGCATTTTTGGAAAATACTTCTGACATGAAAAGTACAGAGTAGCAATTTAACAGGCTTGGATTAATGCTTTTTCAGAGCTAGCACAATTTTATAACCTTTTGTTTTGAACAAAAAAGGATGGATTTGTTGATATTCAGTAACCAACAGTCACTATCAAGAGTACCATGTCTGAAGGTTAATCAGCACCCAATATAAGCTGCACCTAAAAGCAAACACAGTTACTTTTATGGACAGTCAAAGAATCTAAGGAATAGCCCCAAATTTCTCTTTGCACTGCAGATGGTTGTACTCTTTGTCATCTTTACTTTGTGCTGGAAACACTGCAAAGTAGCATGTGACCCAACCTGGTTCCAGCTGGAAAATTCATGAGAACCAGTTTGCTTCCACTTGAGGATACCAGTGTATGGTCAGCAATCTTTTCTATCTTTCCCACGGTGTTTTGGCAATACTGCTCGGAGTTTCATCTGCAATTCACCAGTTGACAAGCCAATTGATCCAGAAAACAGTGGCAGAAGCTTTCTCAAGTCTCAAGAAAGGATTTGATTAAAGTGAAACAATTGTTTTTGTATCTCTTTTATCTTGTCTATTCCCTGCTCTCTGCTTGCTGTATCTTTGGATGCAATGGACCCATGGTTGTGGCTGGAAAGTCCTTCTGCTGAAGTTTCTTGCCAAACCACACTGCTCTGCTAAGCCTAACTGGCTTGATGGAAAAGTGACCACGTTGACTTGTGGGAAGGAGTTTTCTAAATTTGGAGGATAAGAGAAAGCAGACAGAAATTTCATCTTTTTGATCCAAAAAATATACTTTTCCATTCAAATACATTCTGAAAAAAATGCTTGGAAGGTCTTGTTTCTATTCCAATATAGGGAAAAAAAAGTTCAGCAGCCTTCAAAGTTATCATGAAGTGGAACTGCTGTTCTCTGGCCAGCTCTAAATGCATCATTAACAGACCTGGTTTTGATCTCACTGTGCAGGTGCTAAGTTGGCAAGACTCCACTGTCATTAGTTAGTTACCCCAGGCTAACACCTGGCTGAAATGAGATTAAGGCCCACTGCCCTTAGACTTTCTCCAATGCACTGCATATGGTAGAGCACACAGTGCCTCTGCCTTGTTTGCAAAGCAGAAACTGTGTATGTCACCTCCTAACCTGTGCCTAAAGTTTAGGTGTATAAATAACCTGTTCTCTAAAAGAAAGAGCCAAATTTCCTATATTGTCGTTGGAGATAAGTAGGTGTTTGTGAATGCTTCCAGAGGACAAATATGTCTCTCTCTGCCTGGAAATTTTGCAGGCTTTCATGGTCTTTCCATTGACCTCTGAGAGAACTCAGGCAGTTAACTTCAAGACAACTGGTTCACTGGGTGCCTAAAATTTAGTCAGAATCAGTCCTTGCTGTTGACAGATTGGACCACATCTACTATGAATCTGAAGGGTGCAGTACCATTGCATATCATATGTCCATTATTAACACTACCATTAAATTATCACTGAAGTAAACAGCATAACAGCAGTGTAAAAGGATACAATTCCAAAGCTGCAGAAGTTTTGGATGTGTTTCAAAACTTCTGTAACTCATGATCTGCTGCCAATTTCCATATCTCTGCCTAGATTGAATTTGTGTCATTAGTAAGAGGACATCAAATGTAGCATAGTGATAAAAAGTTTCTGTAGATCACAAAGGGGTATTCTTGGTGCTGATTGTTAATCTTTTTATCTTTCACATCATGAATACAAAAAGAAAATATCTAAAGCCAGAGGAGTAGTAATTCAGTGTTCTTTGTGGTTTTTTTAGTCCATGGAAGCTTCAGTCTCAGAAGGACCAGTAGACCTAATAATCAGTAGTCATCTTCTAGATTACATTGTTTGTTTCTTGATGATCATAAATATTTCAGGATTATTTACACAGTTAAAAAAAAAAATGTTATAAAAGGGATGGTTTCGTATTGAAAAATATGAAAAATCCTTTTATTTCATGTTTGCCTGTAAGCCAAGTGCACCTGGTGCACAGTAGTTGCATGCTTATTTCTGTCTTCCATGAACCTGGACTGTTGTGTAATGACCACAGATGCATCATCTGGTTGGCTTAAGAGGTGATACCTCCAAGAGATATCCTGCATCAATCAATAATGCTGATTCCTCCATCACATTCATAGTTAAAATTTTCCCAATATCATAAAATTTCATCCAGTCTCTTCCTGCAAAACCATTTTAATCTGTAAGCAAATAAAAGACATGCATAGCCTGCATAGTCTTTGAATATCATTTTCCAGTTTTCTTCTTTTTTCTTATCATTTGGCTTTGGTCAGAAGTGTATTTAATCCTACAATATCAAGTACTTTGAAAGAAAGCTAATTTCATAAAATTAAGTGTAATCCACTGTCAGTCAATGTTACACAACCACCATGTGGTAAATACAGCATGTTGAAACATACTGAATTATGAAGGCAAGCAATGTTACAGAAGTACTTGCTCCTTAATACCATTTTCCTTAAGTCAGAGCCCTACTGGAAAATCAAGGTATTATAAATATTTGTTACACATACTCAGAAAGGTAATAAATTAAAATTCCATCAGCTGTTTTAATTTCTGTGGCTTGTGAGTTCTGAATGTTTGACTTTGCAACATTCACAGATTTCTTTGTTATATATATATATATTTTAGTGTACAATTACCTATCCAGCTTCTACAACCCATCCCATTCTTATGCACATTCAAGTGTCAGCAGCAGCCTAAGACTACAACTTCACCACCACGTTAATTTTTGATGCTGAGCTAACACCAGCAGCTTCAAGAAGTTGTTCTCTTCTGTGGCAAGTTGTATGTTTTCCTTCCAGGGCAGAGAGTTAGGTCCTACTCCTTGCATCATCTGCACAGTGTCTAGTTGAATGGTTCCCAATCAGCCCTTCTGCCTCTTACAGGTTGTTTTTGCTCCCTAGTCTGCCATATTCCCTTTGCTTCCCCCCACACACCCACCACAGGGTTCTACTTCTCCTCCTGGAGAGGCTTCTCTACACAATCACAGCATCAGATGACTGGTAGAATACAAGGTGGATTCCTGGGACAGAATTTTTGCCTCCTATTCTTTGCTTCTGATATTCTTGTTGCTACAGAAAACAGAAGCATGTAAATACATGAGGTCACACATCTGTCAAGGGTGTGTAAAAAGTGGGTTTGCTATTTGATATTATGCTGTGAATGCTTTTCAAGTGTGGTCCTACCAGGTTCTGTAATGTTTAGTCTATCTGGTATTTTTGTTAATGATTTGGATAATGGAAAAGAGATAAAATGTGTAGAATTTGCAGAAGATGTCAAGCTGAAGGGAACTGAAAGCTTTTAGAAGGTTAGGATAAAAATTCAAAATGACCTTGATAAATTGGAGGCATTGTCTAAAATTAACCAAATGAAATTCAGTGAAGACAAATGCAATGCCCTGTACTGAGTAAGGAGAAATAAAATCTTAGTAGAACTAGGAGCAAAGGAGCAGGCAACACCACCAGGAGGAAGATCACAGTGCAGGACAAATCAAATATGCATTTACAACAATAATTTAATTCAGGGTCATATTGGAAGGAATGTTGTGTGTAAAAAAGAGAGGTAATTATTCTGTGTTGATGATTTTGTGTCCAGTTCAGGGGACTTCACAGTAAAAAAAAAAAAAAAAAAGAAAAGATTTAGATATATTGGAAAGCAGCCAGAAAGGAATGAGGATGATAAGAGGTTTAGAAAATTGGAACTATGAGGAAAGGTTGAAGGAATGGGGTTTGTTTAGTCTAGAAAAGGGAAGATTGAGCAGGGACATGATAACAGTCTTCCAATACATAAAAGGTTATTTTGAAGACGACAGTGATCAGTTGTTCTTGTGTCCACTCACTGTAGTAGAAGAAGAATTTAACTTAATTTAGAACAGGGAGGATTTTATCTAGATATTAGGAAATTTTCTTTACCAAAAGTACTAGGACAGACTACTTTAGGGGGCTGCAGAATAGCAGCAGAAGTCTTTAACTGAAGGTTAGGCAAACATCCATGACCTTGTGACTTGCAGGGGCTCCAAACCACGCCAGATTTGAACAAATTTTCTTAGGGATAGCATAAGGCACACCCCTGGCAGCAGTGCTAATTTCCTGACAAAGCCTTGATCTATAGTGCAAAGCAGGCAATTGCAAACAATTTTCAGTGAAATTTCATGCAAACTGTTTTCACATGAGCTTTTTTTCCTTCAGACCTGTTCTGGGAAGCAGTTGAACACTACAGATGAAACAGTACTCGGCAAAAGATTCCATCCCAGAGAAGCACCCAAGTAATTTCAGTCTAAAGA
This sequence comes from Ceyx melanurus, assembly GCA_024611195.1. Classification (NCBI taxonomy): domain Eukaryota; kingdom Metazoa; phylum Chordata; class Aves; order Coraciiformes; family Alcedinidae; genus Ceyx; species Ceyx melanurus. Next base: position 32,661 of record JANHGL010007269.1, on the reverse strand, counting down.
GTTATCTGGCAAATTATATGCAACGAAAACCAGCATCTTAAAATACAAAAGGTTAGGAAACCTTAATTATAGGTGGTGTTACCAAGCTCAACACATAATTTTTATTACAGTATCAGCCCAAAGATCTGGATAGGGTCACCATCCTGAGAACTCAGTGAAGGACTGAGATGAAGGAGATTAGTAGGTACAAGTGCTAATAAGTCAATAAACGCACAACAATTCTTTCACTTTAGAAATTTGGTAAACTATTCTTTCACTTTAGAAATTTGGTAAACTGTCTCTTAATCAGTCCAAGCCTTCTCCTGGAAATTATCTTAGTTCATCAGCTTCATTAAAAAATCCTGCTTTTATTGTTATTTATAATATGTGCTTTACTTTGCCTCTTAATCCTGATGAATCAAGGTAAAGTTTTAAAGATTTTTTTTTATAAACTTAGGAACACATTATGTAGGATCTTTTTTATGGTATTAGGGGCTGTAATTAGTGCAAACATATCTCTCTACACTGGAGAAAGGAAGAAGGTGCAATTGTTTTACAACCTAAATTATAAAGGGTGAACTAAGACAAGGGTGTAAAGAAAGATGTTGATTAAAGAGTAGAAGGAGTCTGGATACATTTTGTATGTTTGAACTCTGGCCATGAAAAGCCAGTTAGTGCTGGAGACTTGTTAGAGCTTGTACCAGAGCAAGCCAGTAAACATGAGTAAGTGGATTTCTCTATGGAGGGACTAGCCCTGGTGCAGCAGGTGCACACGTGAGCACTGCAGGCACAGGCTCCTGGCTGCACAAAGTTGGGAATGGTAGCAAGGTCTCTGCAAGGGACTAAAGCCTGTCACTTCTGCAGACCATTGATCAGACCCTAGCAAGGCTGTTTCCTTCAGTTGGTCTACTTTGAAAGGGAAGTGTTGTCAGAGAAAATCTGGCCTTTCCTTTTTTGCACATATTTTGCTCAGTCTAAAGGAACGTGGGGCCAGGGAGCATACGATGTATTTCACTGTAAGACACTTCTAGTCAGACATCGTGCCAAAATTTTGATCTAAGCATTGCAGAGGTGGTTTCTCTGTCAGGCTACTCCCTTCCTCTCATGGTATTCTTTTATTATCAAGTAATCTCCTGAATGAAAGTGTGAACTGAAGTTTGTTTTCTTGTCATGTTTGCAAAAGATCCCTTGAAGACTTAGAGCATTTGTTTTCACTTAAAATTATGTTCAGTGTGCTTAGTTCTTCAACCCATCATCAGTACTCACACCCTCCTGTGCCTCTGTAGTTACAGTAGGATGAGTTCAAGGAAATTCACCTTCCTGCTGAAGGATACTTCTACAGCAGACAGTTTTAAACCAGAAGGTTAACTACACTTCCAGTACAACCCATTCCAGAGGAATCAAAGGGCATGACATCAAGTCATCCTAGAATTTGATTCACCCTGAAGTCCAAGGTTTTTGATTGAATCTGCTCCTAGAGCTGAAGTATCTTAACAAAGTGATACAGGAGGATCAGGCAAGTATCTGATATTTTGATTCTCTGAGTAAGAAAGGACAGTCGGATCCTCAACTGCAAGGATTTTACTTAAGCCAGAAAGCTTTGCCTCTCCTACAGAACCAGGTTTTGGGGTGGTATGAGACCCCTTAATTCACAGTTGTTGCAGGAGATGAAGCTCCTGGTGTATCTGTGGAAACATTTCACAGAGGAGGTTCTGTTACAAGGTGATTACATGGTGCTTTCTAATTGGGCATTTAGAGAATTTTGCATTTGTCTGTTTTTGTCTTGCTATGTTTATGACAAAAGTTCAGAAATTTAAGCCCTTTTCCCTACATTGGGGTAGGAAATGTCATAGGACACGACTAGTACAGAGGATGATTCCAAAACCTAGAAGGAGCAACACACTCCTACATCTAAATACCTAATTCCAGATATGTAACTCATTCTTCAATGAAATAGAAGGGTTTAAAATTAAAATGAGCTTTAAATAAAATTTAAAGGAACACTGTTGAAATGCTTCATCCTTTTGGGACATTTTTGGCTTTCCTAGTCCAAGTGTTACTTTTTACAGAAAGTAAGTTTTCTCAGTGTTTTCTTAAATTCTGAAGGGTTTAAGTATTCTATATTTAAGTACAGTGTCCCAGATGAATAGAATAATACGATATCTTATAGCTCTATGTTCTCTCCATGATTGCAAAAAATTTTCAACGTAATGGTTATCGTTGCTCGGTGAACAATTTGTCATCTTTTATTCATAAGCAGAGACCTGGAAGTTTACAGAATTTCATAACACCCCTCTGGAATTCTCTCTCATCTTGGTTTTGTGTCTCATCTCCAGGCCAATGCTGTGGGATTTGACCCTGTTGCACAGGGAACTGCGTCTAATTCCCAATTGCATGCAGCTGTATTTTGCTTTTACAGCCATATGTCTTTAGTTCTATATTAACGTTGTCTGAGATCTATCAGATATTTGCATCATAACAAATTACTTCTTGATAGGAGTTGAAATTTATTTGGAAGCACCTGTTCCTTCTATTGCAACACACACCCCATGTTTTATAACTACAACAATACTAGCCTCATAACCCACCCTTAGATTTGCATGTCGGTTGTGCAAGACTTTTCACTTAGGACATCTTGTATCAAGGTTTCTGTTCTGTATGTAATTCAGTGTGACTGCCTAAGCATTTTGTAGCCCTGATTCCTTTCAAATGTTAAATATCATCTTGTTGTATGGGTAAGTGTATATTGTAGAGGCAAACTATTCTCAAACTACCCTCTCAAGTTCAGTAAATCTACTGATGTCCAATGAGATGTTTTAGTGCCTGCAGATCACATCTGTCCTCTCTCTCAGTGAGCCCTTAATCCATTAAATGCTATGTCCTAGAAAACGACTTGCAGTAAAGTAGAAGAAAACTATTGTGAAATCATGGATACCTTTTGGGTTAAAGGAAACTGGTGTTTGAAAGCACAGACACAACTTGCACAGTAAATAAATCCACCACCATTTTCACACAGGCAAATCCTCCACACAAGCAAATCCATCTTTATTTAGTAGGCATCTGCTTTTTGTGCTATTATCTTGTATATACTTTCTTATCTCCTCTTGTCCAATCATCACACATTGTGCCAGAATATGAACAATGTTAGCAGAATATTGCTAACACCCCCAACAAAGTTCTGCTAAGTTAAGCGAACAACTCAACTTCTGTCTGAAACCTATTGTTTGACCCTTTCCCTGCAGGAAACTTTCTGGTTTTGCTCAAGAACTACTGAAAAGGTATAGTGTGTGTTACACTTTCCTCTCTTTGAGCAAAATTTTCTTCTTCTCCCTCTAGTTCAACCACTGACAAAATCTCAGTTATAAGAATCAACTTCCAGATTTCAGCAAACTCAGGATCTGGCTTCACCCTAACTCTCTCTGAAAAGAGTAAGAGACTTTCAGTTACTTTGCATACCTTCCCTCTAGTTTCCTTCTAGCGTGGGACTAGGACTTAAAATTGCATTACTCATAATAGCAATAATTACAACAAATAAGGATCCAATGCTGTATGAGTTCCTGTGACATACTTGAGTGAGGTGATTCCTACCTCACCCCTACAGCAAGCATAAGATATATAGAACAGATGGGGTAGTGTGGTAGATTTTTAAAATTCCCCTCTTCTTGGTATAACATCCAGTGAAAACATTATATGGGCTTACAGAGATGTGCCAAAGTTCTGACTATTCCCTCCTCTATCAAGCTTCTTTAACTAAGAAAAAAACAAACAAACAAACAAAAAAATAAAAAACCAAAAAAACCCACAAAATTTAAAAAAAAAAAGGCTAAGCAAAACCAAAGACCACCACCACCACAGATTATCATCCTGTTAGCATGCTACTGTATTTCCCAGTGTCAGTACTTTTTTGCTGAGAATGAATCAAGTCTTCCTTCTGCCTCCTCAAGGACTGACCCTCCCTGCTCTCTCCTTGTATTCTGCATTAACGAACATGCCCTTCTGCTCCTCTCCCTCATTGCAACCTTTCAACTCATCTGTCTGTCACTTGGCAGTAGCTTCAGGAGGGCTTTTACCAGGGACATTTCATGTTTATTCAAGTGTTGCTGTGCTGTGAGACTAAAGAAGGAGATCTGTTGCTTCCAGCTAGATCTGTTTATTTCCCAACACCACAATACCACATATTCCCACACTAAATGCAGGAAGGCAGACACCAAGCTGAAAACAAGTCAGGAGACTATTTTTCTTTCACATATTCCCTTTAGTTGCACGCAACACAATGAATTCAAACAGGGTTTGAAGAACCCCTGTGAAAACAGCTTCTATTTTTCTCACCATTAGCTCAAGTTTATCTGCATGCCCATGATTTGGTTACTGAATGGTGTCCAAAACCAGCAAAGGAACTCTGAATGGAGCCATCCACTCCTTCTTTAGTTAATAAGTTGACTGAGACTGTGGGTGGTGTGGAAACACCATAAGTCACTTGTGCACCTGAAGCTGTGTGTCCATCTCATTATCCTCCTTTGCCATCTGAGACACCTGACGATTGAGAGAATAATGAAACGAGTATATTCCACCCAATCTTAATGATTTTTGGAAGGAAGTTATAGAGCAGGCATTACAGAAGGGTAATTGGGAATTATCAATAACATCACTGTTTCTGGAACAAAAAAAAAAGTGACATGGGAAAAAACGCATTCTGCAAATATCAAAAATATAGTGAAAAAAAGAAACAAGCTTAGTGGTTGTTTGAAGTGCCATCAAAACAAATAAAATTGTCAACTCTATGATTGCCTATGATAGCTGGTTTTGAAGCTAGACACAAAGTAAAGTTAATTTTCAAAGCCAGCAATGAATCTGGATGAACCCAGCTGGCCATGTTTTTTTCTGTGCCTTTCTTTTTACTTACAAGAATGGGCAATGCATTGTCTCAGAACCTGAAGGTCTACAACTAAGACAAATGAATAATTTTTCTCCTAGTTATCTGTAATAATTTGCTGTTGTTGTTCAGAATGTTTTATTTCCCAGGATGGCTATCATACTGCACTGTTACTGCATATCATATTGCTCTCTTTACATTCTGCATCTTTCCTGCTACCTGGAGTCCACTTTGGGCTACTGAGTGCTGAGGGTTGAATGTGAGGGCTGCTTTTGCCATCTTTTTTGGCAAGAAGAAAAAATTCAAATATGTAACTACAGTACCTAAGAAATTATTCACACCACAGGTCAATCTAGTTTATTGGTTAGTTCAAGCAAATGATGCATAGGAAAGAGTACAAGAACAAGGCGAGTGTGGATTCTCTAGACCTCCACAATTGCAACTGGAATTTCCTTGGCTGAAAATTTAGCTAATGGCTCTTTGTAGATCTGTTTCTCCCATTAATATGCTCAGTTGTGTTTGAACTCATGTAAACCTTTAACAGCAATGGTATCTTTCATCAAGGAGTTCTACAGCTTAACTGTTTCTCAATTAAATAATCTCCTTTCATGTTCTTTGAAACTGCCCCTACTAGTATCATTTAATAATTCCTTATCCTTTTATTGTAAAAGAAAGCAAACACTTGCTACCTACCTACGGTATCTAGATGTTTTACTATATCCTATGCCCCATACTCTGGTTCATATTTTCAGCATCAACCAACAGCTTAGTATCCTCATTACTAGAAGATCCATAAACAATTGAAGACACAAAAGTTATTCCAGTCAGTGCATAAAAGCTCAGTTAGATATTTAGTATCAGGACTAAATCTGCTTCCACCCAGTTCCCACATAATTGAAGGAAAAACAGTACCTCTTGCTATTTCCTTAGAGGGCTCCATTTTCATTGAACTCAGTACCTTTAAAGATCAGATTCTGAGGTGAGAAGTGTCTTCCACATCAGGTTCCAGCAGGCTCAAAATCAACTAGGTACAGCTCAGTCTGATCACAGATACCAGATGCTGGACCTATCAAACAGCAACAATCAAGGGTGTCTGGTATGCAGGGAAAAAAAATATTTTCCCAAATGTTTTTCCCTCTTGATAGTCAGGCACCAATGCACGATAAAGCTATGTGTGGTATAGTAGATACCTTCATGTGTCATACAATTTACAGTGAAAACAAGTAAATGGAAAGAAAAAAATCTTAAAGGAAAAATACTTCTGTTATCTGAACATAATATTACACAAGTTTCTCTTTTTGGAAATTATCCATTCATTTTCTTCATAAACATTTACTAATGAGAAAAGTATTTTATGAACATATGGCACTTGTCTCTGTTTTGGATGTAAAAACGTCTGGTATTTTGCTGACTTCATTTCATTGTGAGTCACTGTGTAGCTTTGTATAAACACCAGGGTATTTTCATCAATTAGAAATAACTGAGATTTTCAACATAACATTCTTATATTTACTTGTGCTTGAATAGTTCTGTTAATATCCTAGACAATGCACATATAGATATGTATGCTGCACACACAGGATCCCTATTACTAAAAAATTCCAGTTAAAAAATGCCTGAGGAGCCACAACTCTGCCTTTAAAACCCCACTGTATCCATTAGCAAAAACCTTACAGATTTTCTCAGAGTAAGTATTCTTCATTCCTTGGAATATTGTGATCAGGAAAAATAAATAGTCTTTGAAAATCTCATTCTAATGGAAACAACTATTTCTTAGAATAACTAGAGCATATACAGAATCTCATCTGATTATGTCAGAGAACTTTTCATTACAATACACTCCTTTCTGTTGTTGGCAACAGGATGTCCAGATTGAGCAAATTTATTGCCCTATCAATACCCAGGAACTAGATTGATCCTATCCTGGTTCTGGAGCACTGCAGAAGAAAGCAGACACCATAAATCCTGCCTAGCTTTGGAATATTGTGAAAACACTCCCTTTAGTCATGATCCAAATCACTGGCACAACACAGAACCAGGACAACAATCCAAGTCACTGTGCTGGCATCTCTAGAAGTGGCAAAGATGTGGTCTCATACAGCAGGACAAATATCAGAAATAGGTTAGAAACAGAATGTGCTTATCTGATTATGAGGGAACTTTCTTGGGAGATAGATGATGTGGGTTCTAATCCCTTTAGGAAGGAAGCCTGTGTATTGCCAAAGCTCCAGACTTTGAGCTAGCAGGTAAAATACAGATAAGAGCTGTGTGAAGCTAATCTGTCCCATGGCTAAAACCACACTTTCAGTGAATTTAAGGCAAAAGGAGAGCATCTTCTCTGTTCTCCTCAGAGTGAAAAGAGGCACAACCTTTGCTTTTTGTCCTCCCACAAGGTAACACTAGATGGCAGCAAGTGAAGTAGCAGCAGGAACTGCAAAGTTGCTGGCCCAGACTACACTCTAGCAATCAGAGTCATCAGGGGACATCCAATAGTCACTGGTGCCATGGTGCTCAGGCAACTTGTGGGTTGGGGTACAGACACAGAAATTAAGTCAACTTTGCCCTGACTTTCCTGCTTTATTATTACATGCTTTTCTCTACACTGACTTTCCCATGTCTAACTTGCCCATGTCTGGTTGGTCTGTTTTGGTCTGCATTAATATAATTGAACTAATATGATAGAAGGTGTTTACCAGTCTATTGTCCTGATTGCTTTGGAGTCAAATGGGTTAGGTTTTTCACAGCACTGTAGAAATACTACAATGACCATGTTAGTTATGAGTCCGGAATTAACAAATATGGTACCAGACAGATAATATCATAACTGCTGTTCATGCAATTTGTTGCATAGCTTTCTATTTCTGACAAAAATTAATGGGGGAAATATCAGAGTCTCTCCAAAACATGAACAGCACCAATAGAGGATATGTTGTTTTTATTCTAATAAGACTGCCAGTCATTAGAATTCACTGCCAGTAAAATCACAGGCTATTCAAAGTTTAACAAAGATGTATCAAAAGACAATCAGCAGCAATGGCTAAGTATTGCCTTGGAATATTCACGCACTTTCTGTCCTCTTCATTACAGTTTTGTTCAATATCTGTACCACAGTTAAAGCTGTCTTACTGCTCTGTTATACACATTTTTTTCAGGGTGGGGTTATTTCCAGTTTCAGAAAATGGGGACTAAAATCTGGAATTCAGGCTCTCAACTTGGGAAGAGAGCATCCTTTACACAGCAACTGAGATTCCAACTTTGAGCTAGTGAAGACGAAACCCAGTACTTAGTCACTGGTGGGGACTGCAACTGTTTTAATCAAGACCTCAAAACTCAATTGCTAGTCACCTAAAGATAAGTGCCTTATAAGACAGCCAAACCATTTACATCATTGTTTGAGCAATTCTAGCAGTGGCCACGTGATCTGCCTGCCAAGCCACAGGGAGGTAGGAGGGAGGGTGGAGACATAAACTGTCACTGCACATACAAGAGGTAGAAGCAGTTGGAGGAGACCCAGGAAGATTGCAGAGACCTAAGCATGCAGGGAAAGGATTTGGGAATCCAAACACCATCAGAAGCTGAATCTGAGAAGGGACATAAATAAAGAAGTGGATTTATCTTGATTTTAGTGAGAGTTTCAACACTCTCTCACATAACAACTGAAGTATCAGCAGGATAAGTAGGTAGTGAGACGGATGGAAAACTGGCTGAAATGCCATACTCAAAGGTCTGTGGTCAACGGCATGAAGTTAAAATGGAGGCTAGTCACTAGTATTGAGGTACTGGTACTGAGGTTGTCCTCAGCATCTTGATTACTAACCTGGATAACTGGACAGAATGCACCCTCAGTAAGTTTTCAGACAATACTGATATGCCAGGTGAGCATGATACCATTCACAGGGTCCTTTGCAAGGGGGAGAAATGGGCCATCAGAAGATCTTTGAAGATCTACAAAGAGAAATGCCAAGTCCTGTCCTGGGGAAGGAATAACTCCAGACCCCAGGACAAGCTGGGGTCTGACCAGCTGGAAAGAAGCTTTTCAGAAAACAACCTGGTAATGTGTCATAAAAGCCAGTGGCATCTTGCACTGCATTAGGAAAATGTTGCCACTAAGCTGAGGGAGGTGACCTTTCCTCTCCTGATGAGTGAGGTGACCCTTCCCCTCCCCTGAGCAGAGGTGAGATACATTTAGAGTGCTGGATCCAAGTCTGAGCTCCCAGTACAAGAGTCCCTTACATACTGGAGTGACTCCAGCAAAGGACCACAAAGATGGTTAAAGAACAGTAGTGTCTGTCATACAAGAAGGGGATCAGATTTCTGAGACTGTTTAGACTAGGAAAGAGAAGACTCAGGGAAGGTTATCAGTGTATTTAAATACCTGACAGGGAGAAGAGGTAAAGAAAATGGACCCAAGTTCTTCTCATGATACTCAGTGAAAGTAAAGGGACAATGGACACAAACTGAAATACAGGAAATTTCACTTAAATGTGAGAAAAAAAAAGCTTTTTTTATTCTAAGAGTGGTCATTCCCAGAGTGATTTCCCAGAAAGGTTATGGAATCTCCATGCTTGGAGGTATTCCAAACCCAGTCCTGGGCATCCTGCTCTAGGTGACTTTGCTCTGTGCAGAGGAGTTGGGACTGGGTGATCTCCAGATCTCCCATCCAACCTCAATCATTCTGTCATTGTGTGACTCTGTGTTTCTGTGTCAAACAAGTAAGTTTTCATATGTCCTTCGTTGCCTTCTGCACTGCAGAGACCACCCAGACTCTGAGACACAGGCACCACGGGGCTAAAGCTATGCCTGAAATGCTGTATACAGTAATTACACTCAGTTATCTGCACCTTATTGGACATGACTGATTTGTTCATGTTGTGATCATTGCACCAAACAGAGAAGGACCAACAAAAGGTCTGTGCAGATACACTAATTTTTAACAGTGGGAGGAAAAGAAAAATCATCCTCACAGCCCAGGGACAAAGCATCTTTTCTGGCAGCTCCCTGGGGAGAGGGCTTTGGCACACTCTCTCGTTTCCTCAGCGGTACAAGACACTGTAGGATCAAGAAAATAACAGGAAAAGATTAGCAGTGACCTTCTGGAGTCCTGCTTGTAAAATATCTGATGCTCTGTTGGAGCTATATATGCATGACTTTTTAAAGGAATAATTGTGGATCTGAGGAAACAATTACTCAAAACTTGCTAAAAACAATAGAAAAATGAGAGTGGACTGATTTTGGAGCTTTCTGCCAGTAAAACTCCTTTCAGCATGAGTAAACACTTGCTAAACTGACAGAATCTATGAGCAAAACTAATTGTCACCTGCACTGTGATATTAATGGTGGAGAACATCTTGGTGATGATACTGTGCTACTTGAGAATGACAGGGTCCAGTTGTGCCAAGTGCATAAATACTGCAATATTTGGTGTTTTCCCTCAAAGCTACTACAGCTCCTAAAATACTGTCAATGCTGTGAATGCATGAAAACCTCACTGAAAACATCCAAACCTTGCTGCTACTGGCAGAAGCCTGGAAAGACTGAAAGCTCAAAGGTCAAAATGGCAAAAAGTGTGGATTATTTCAATTCATATAATTTGAACACGTGGGACTAGCAGTGTTCTTTATTGTTCCTCGTCTCAGGCATAAGAGAGAAATAACCCATTTTGCTATTTATTGGGGTTTAATCATATCTGCAAGGCCAATGTTTTTTGTTTTTTTTCATGACAGCCAGTTAAGGGGTGATCTTTGCCTGAAGAGAGATGGCATATTATAGTCCCTATGAAATGAGGAGAACTAGGTGTCCAGAAACCTCTTCTTACCATAGCCCCATGTAATTTCTTCTTTAAATTGGAGCTTATTGTCATACACTGTCTAGCTTTGTAAACTTACTATCACTTATGCTAATAAATAGCCTGTAAGATTTAGTAGCAGCTTCAGTGGCTCCATGTGTTGCAACTAGGAAGATTTTCAGCTTTTTGTCCACTTTCAACTTTATACTCCTGATACCTTGTCAACTTCTTAAGGTTTTAACAAATATCAGGCTGTGCTAAAAATATTCTTGTCACATGATATTTTTTCAAAAGTTTTGGATGGAACTCTCAAACAGCATATGGTCATGCCATTTTTTCCCTTTTACAAAAAAAAAAGCATCCTACTGAAATGTTTTGAGAATATTTTTGACTGTTGATGCAGTATGAACAACAGGAGACCTTACTGACCTTACCAGAGATTAATGTCTCAGAATCTGTGTCTTTCTGTGGAATGGAAGACGTCAACACTAAAAGCTCTCTTACCCCACAGATAGCTGGTCCTAGTCCTGTTGTTTTTTCCAGTCTTCAGAAAAATCTTTGGCAAGAACTGTCATTTTTCCAATCATCAAATTTCCAAGAATCTTGTCTTCACATCTCTCTCTTTTTCTTTTGATGGACTCTTTCATCATAGTAAATGCAGACCTCTTGCAGGAATGTAGGCCAGACATGTGTGTAAGCCAAATGGCTTATGCCTGGAACAACAGCAAATGAACAATGAAATCCAGAAACAAAATGGAAAAAAAAATATTTATGAGGATATTATTTTTTTCATAAATGTTTCTCACTTTTCATTGATTTTACTCAACTGTGAAATTAGGTCTGGCTCACTGGATGGCCATCTGTGGGGACACCATGTCCTGTTCCACCTTATACATACTTGAAATTGGCTTGTCAAAATTGGCAGCACAGCAGAAGTTTATTCACACTTTAGTCTAAGATAGATCAGGAAAAAAAAAAACAAACTCTTTTCTCTTTATTTCCTTCATCCATATATATATAAAAAAAATTATTTCTTCTAATTGGCCACCTGACTTCCTATAAATGAACATCCATGTCGTTACCCACTACTGACTGGCCTGTGTACACTAAAATGGACCAACCACTAAGTTCTTTCAATAGCACTGGCCCTGTTGAAATGACAAAGTGTTCTGATTTTTTGGCTGTCGTTCTGTGGGTATGATTTATAACATTAGATCCATTTTTATTTAAAGTCTTGATCCATCAAAGTGCACTAGTGTTTCATTTTAAATCAGCTGCACTGCACAAACTCTTAAACTTGAACACACATTTAACTGCTTTAATAGTTACAGACCTCATCTGAGGTGTACAGTTTTAAGCAACTATAATCTGATTTTCAGATATACTCATTAATTTCGTCCTTATATTATTATGCTCAATCTTTTTTCCACTCCTCTGCTATTGTCCTGCTTCTGTTAAGAAATTAAAAACTGTCTTCTACATATCTCACCATACATCAAAAAAACAGGAATTCCAGTTTTTAGTGAATTCAAATGGCTCTATGGAATAGTTAATGGATCTCTTAAGTTCTAGCCCTAATATTTATATCTTAGTTCAGACTACTAAAAATTGATAACTTCTACATATGATAAAGGTTGCAGTTAGGCAAACATAATTCAAATAAATATGGAAGAAGAAGTGCTGCAGAACAGTCAGTATCACCGTAGTCCCTGTAAAGATTACATAGAAATCCTCACAGGAGCCATTTTCAGAAAGAAGTACAATGTGACTGGGAACAACCAGCATAGATCTACCAAGGGAAAACTGTACCTGGCCAACTCAGTTGCCCTCTACAATAGTGCTCATCAAACCACTTTCCATCATTTATCATCAGTTCTGGCTAACCAGGGAGGTGCTAGTTGACAGGAGATTAGCAAATGTGGCACCACAGCTACAAGAAGGGCTGGGAGGAGGATCTGGGGAAATACTTGCCTGTCAGCCTGAGCTCAGTGCTAGGGAAGGTTATGTAGCAGATCATCTTGAGTGCCATCATATGGTACATACAGGACAACCAAAAGACATTGAGGTGCTGGACCACGTCCAAAGAAAGGCAACAAAGCTGGTGAAGGGTCTAGAGAATGTGTTATGAGAGGTGGCTGAGGGAATTGGGGTTGTTTAACAAAAAACAGAGGTTCAGGGACAACCTTATGACTCCCAACAACTACCTGAAAGGAGATTGTAGCAAGGTGTGGGTCAGTCTCTTCTCAGAAGTTACAAGTGGTATTATCTTGGGAAATAAAAAGCCAAAATCCAGTTTAACAGTCTAACCGGGAAGAGCTGGGAGGAAGAATTTCTCAAGGTAAAAGAAAGGAGCCTGTGATGTCACCAAGGCAGTAACATGACAACTTTCTCTTGCCTGGTCTCCGATGGAGCAGGGTCTAAGTGCAGTGGAATGTGACAGGGTATAGGCTGCCCCTGGACCCAGGGGCCAGGGTCCCATCCAGGCCACAAGCATTCCCATTCCTGCAAAGACACCCCATGTTCCTGCCCACAGCCGTGAACGGGCGATTTAGGTTAACCCAGCCCCTTCCCACCACCACCATGCTCACTCCCAACACAATAAATAGAAAGGCTATTTTGTCAAGCCCAGATGTTTTTATTCAGGAACTTCTCAAAGGAAGCATGAGTGCGTAAACAGGAAAGCAAGGGCTGTTTTTACTTCACCCATCTATAGCTAGTACACACGGGCTGACATCAGGTGAGGGCCAGCTGTGCCAAGAGTACCCAATTTGCTTCTCAGGCAGCAGTACCAGCACCAGGGCAGGCATGGCTGGATGGAAATACAGACAAACACACTGTCCCTCCAGAGACATCGCTCCCCTGACACCCCTGCACCCACCCTGGCTGCCCACCCAGGTTCCCGTTTATGTTTGGGGCAGTGGGGAAGTAAAGGTGTGAAAATTGTTATTTTTTTTTTTTCCCCCAGGTGTCAGCCTCTTGCTGCAGCTTGCTAATAATGGGGGGGGGGGCCTCCCTGCAGTCCCCCAGCACTGCTTGTGTTTGCATGATGTGATGCACTGCAACCAGGGAGTGCCAGGCACCTATTTTTAGACATCATGGACTGGAATTGCAGGCTGCACTGCGGATCTCCCTGCAGAAATGTTGGTGGGAAGGAAAAGCAGCACCACACTGTAATTTTGTCTCTAGTGATGGGATTTTCTTTCTAAATCTTGAGTGTCAGTTTCATTCACTGCTCCGTGCTGCAAGAAATCCACTTCGCCTACATCCATAACGTCTTCTCTCCTGCTTATATGACTCCATATAATAAAACACATAGCAGTTTTACAGTTGCTGTAGTTATTACGTGATTTATCTGTACAAAGCTCATGTGACTACCCAAGCAATTAATAAAACGAGTTGCCTCATAGACATGATCTTTAACTAAAGGTTGAACAAAATTGGTCTGGAAACCTTGAGAATAATTTAGAGTGGTCGCTTAAATCACAGAGACACAAAGTCTGCAGGAGGTGGATGCATGTTTTTCTCTCCATGGTCATAACTCCTTTAAATAGAACATTCTATCAAATAATATTTATGCTAATTTGTTTATTTGCTACCATAGGAAAAAAAAAATTGCAACAACAATAAGGAAACAAGCGTGAAGAGTAGTGAAGAAGTGCCTTGGTTATGTGTAATTTCTGTCCCTATTTTAAGCATAGAGAGTAAATTCTGCACAGTTACACCCTCCTAAATTGGAGAAAGGTGAATTCTGTGAGAGCTGAGGACAAAATTTAGCCCACAAGTTCAAACTATCACTTCAGAAAATAATGCAATTTTTAATGTTATTAAACCAACCCCCCCGCTACACAGTTTTGTTGGGGTTTCTTTTAAAGGAAAAACAAAACAAAACAAAAACAAAAACAAAAACAAAAACAAAAACAAAAACAAACAAACAAAACAAAACAAACAAAAAACCAAAAACAAACACACAAAAAACAAAAACAAACAAACAAAAACAACAAACAAAAAAACCAACAGAAATTTCTGTGTTTGGCAATGCAAATAGGTGGAAATAGACATTGGCTGTTCCAGCTTAGTTTGAATTCGTTTAATTTATACCATGAAAATAAGTTATCCTAAGACAACTCCCCCTAGGAATGCAAGTGTTGCAAAGCAAGTGTAAACCTTACAAAAATCAATTTAATTAATTTGGTACAAATGAGAGTAGAGCCAGATTCAGCAGCTCTTACAAGCAATGCAACTGTGTTCTCCAACATCCTATTGCTATGTAAAAGAGATGGCTCTTGTCTGCTCATATGGACATCAAATGCATCTCTGCTAGGCGCTTTTCAGGGCAACTGCTGTTTCAGGAGAGAGTGATTGAACAGATTTTCTATTTAGTCATGTGAATGCATCAGAATGCAGGTAAAGAAGGCAAACAAACTCATGTCTGGCTGTGTTACAACATCTTTTCCAGACTGAATCAGCCTTTCAGCAGTGCAGTTATTGAGACTTTTCTCATTCCAGCACAGGGAGGCTGAAGTGGCCAAACTCATTTTCCTGTCATCCAGGATAAAACAAGATTTCAAAAGTCTCTGCTTTTCTCTCCTTCTGACCTCCTGAAGCCCCTCATTCATTTTCTCTATGAGTATGGGAGGTAGAAAGTGCCATTTTACTGTGAAAAGTCAATATTTCTATGCAAAAACAGTAAGGCAGATCAGTAGATCTTGCCAACTGCACATTTATGAAAGTAATGAGTTTATTTAAGAGAAAAAAGTTGAGAGGTTGTGCAGCAAAACCACAGACTAAGCCAGGGGACTCCAGGACAGAGCCCTTTGCTGCCTCATCCTGTAAATTTGAGATTTTATAAAATCCTGCTCCCTACATCAAAATAATCTCATACACCGATAAATAATAGCACAGCAGCACATGGTAGGAGGGAGAATTACCTTCTACATATTCACACAGGCTTAAATTTTGAGCAGTTGACTTGTCTGTTCATGCACTAGGGAATGAAAGTCATGTGGCTTTTCTGGGTCTAGAAATAAGAGACTTGCCAGTGGGAAAACAAAAGAAGATGTGGTAAAAATCTAGGAGCTACACAGAAAGTCCTGAGGTACCTGGTTTTGGAAAAAAATCAATTCTGGGATGCAAGGGAAGAAGTAAAAAACTCCCCAGAGCTTCACTGCAGTGTTCAGTATTGTTCCTTATGGTACCCAGTACAAACAAAATGTAAACTAAATAGACCCACGTAAAGCATATTCAAGCTCACTTTTCCTTTTCATTTTCTCTTTCAAGTCTTTTTACTTTGATTTCTGAATGAAATTTCTGCCTTGCCTTTGTGGTTAACCATACCAGCCATCTAAAGGTCTCTTGAGAAAGAGACTCTTTTCAAGAGTTAGTAATCATGTGTGAGAATTTTGGTCATAAATACTTCAGGGATGTTGTCAAGAATAAGATGCAACAGAAATAGGCAAGTTAAAAAAAAAAAATAGAAGGCAAGAGCAATCTAACATAGCCAACTGCTCTTCCTTCTGTCACACAGTCTTTGATGTATCCTTCATCACAGGGCAATTCAGAAGATCTCACTAATTTAATTTGTAGGAATTATTTGCTGGTCATATCCTCAAGCAAATCTTCCTATTTTAATAGATACAATGCTAAAAGTTGGTATTTTAAAGACGTGTAAAACCCATCTTTCATGAAGTATCATCAGTACCACAGGTGAGTACCAAAGAGATTTCAGAGACAGTCCCTAGCCAGTAAACACCACTGACTTAAGCCTTTACTTACAGTTTCTAAAAATACTAGATGTTTTCTCTATCTGCAATGAAAAAGCATCTCCATCTGCACTGAAAAGGAGACCATAATTTGGAATATCACAGCAACAATGTGCCCCTATGAAATATTACAAAATCATATGCTCAGCCTGCCTTTCCGAATAGTCTGGTATTCTGTGCCTCAACTGTCAAAATATGAATGCTGAAGGCATCCTTAAACCATCACTTCTCCTCAACCAAATACACTGTGAGATTCATTGTCACTGGGCAGCATCCTACAGCTACTACAGCAACAAATGTGGCCCTGCCTGGGTAAAAAACTGAAGTTCTGGCTAAATATTGTACCTAAATAAAGCAGACTTGTACTTTTTTTTTTTTTTTTTCCCTTTTATATATTGTTATGATGGAGCAGAAGTTCATTACTTCTGCCAAAGCTCCAGTCTGAGTCATATGGGAGAGAGACAATGTCCTTATCATTAGGCAACACTTGTGCACAAAAGTGGATTTTGTACCAGGCTTTGGCTGTGACAAAGCATGTGGTTAATAACACAGAACTGGTGTCTTATGAACTTTCCAACAACTAGGAGTACAGGGTGAACTGAGATTCCCTCAAGCATCTAAAGAAAAAGACATATTTAATGATCAAAATATACTTGCATGCTGTCTGGGAGGCCAAGTGAAAGTCAAAATCCAAGAGACACATTTATAATATCCAATGTATTTCCAGTGAATCTGGTTCATACATCATAATCTGAGAGCAGAGCAAAACAGCAACTACAATGCTGCTCAAAATAACAAATTACTTTTCTCAAGGTTTGGACAAGTAAATAGATGTTCTTATTACATGTTTATATTAGTCATTTAAAATTATTTATTGGTTTGTTTTGTCATTAAAACTACAGGTTCTGAGTAGCTCCCAATTTCTGTTGTACATATTAAATTTTGTCAGTCACATGCACTTTAATTTGGGTCTATTAATGGCTCCAGCTTCTTGAGTTTGAATAGATCACGGGGAATAATGCAAGGACCTATTTTAAGTCTCAGCAATTTTCTATTTTGGCAAAGAAATAACAGACAGTACATAAATATCATGCCATCATTTATATACATGTGGATTATTCTGTATGACCTTACAGAGCCCAGCAAAATAGGAAGAAAAAACAAACTGCAGCCAACATAAGGAATGTGCAAATATGAGCATAATACCATTAAACTGATAGTAAATGGAAGCATGGCTGCATTGAGCCAACTTGAATGAACTATTTGATCACTTCTTCCCATATAATCTTTTCAAACTTGAGTGCAAAATTTGTTGTTTCTGCTGGACTCAGTCCAGATCTAGGGCCTACTAGAAATTAAACTACTCATGATATTTTATTTTATCTATCAAAATAGATACATTTGGCCATTTCTTTTTTTTTTTTTTTATGTGTCAGGTATAAATATCTGAAGTATATAAGAATGCATTTGGAAAGCTAGATCTTTGTGAATGACAGTCCACCTCTCACATTATCCTATCCTTCCACAAAGTCCTCATCTCCATCCTGATAGGAAAGAACAACTGATAACCTTGTTGCTGATCATCTTCTCTGCTACTTCATCAGACCTTAAAAGCAGCCACAGCAGTTAACATCTCTAGCAGTGATCAGGAATAAACAGATAGGGAAAAAAATCTGAGAAATGAGGGTAGAGTGCAAACCCCACAAATTATTCTCTTGAATTTTGGGAGCCATCACTATCTTAGAAACATCATCCCATCAGGAAATGGAATTTGTTTTTGGTGCTACATTAAATGAAAACCACTATGCCATATTCACCTTCTCCTGCCCTTTATGATTTTATAAACAATCCCTTCTTTCCTCCCAAGCAGCAGACCCTGTAATTAGTACTCTTTAAAATACAGAGAGTGGTTTCCACTTCTCAAGCAAAGGAAGCATATGGCATCCCTTCATTCTCCCTCTCCCCACAACAACCCTTTGATCCCCCAGCACAACACTGTTGTGCCAACACAGTCTTTTCAGGACCACCCTGTAAAAATGTATCACCAGAGTGATGTGTGACAAAAATGCCCTGCCATCCAAATTCTTATATGGTTAACCTCCAGCCTAGCACCTGAGAGGTTAAATCCTGGATTCCATGACCTAAAGTGGACATCACTGATTGTGCACACCATTTTCTGACTGAAGGTTTCACAGCCTGTCAAGCTATGGCTATCTTTTTTTTTCTGATTAGACCAGTCTATGGCCATCACATGGTAATAGATGCATAAGTTAAAAGTGCTGTTTTAGTCTTTGAAGACCTGCTACTGAAGTAGGACTTTAGTTTCCTTCAGTCCACTTATCTCCTACTCTACTCTTATTTCCAAAGAGGTCTCAAAACCTGTGAGACTATGAAGCTCTGAACAAAGATCTTGCTCATCACCTACAGAGAACTAAAAGAAACCTGATGTTTCATCTCTTCAAAGTTTGCCTCATCTGCTGGCAAAGTAAAAATAATTATGAAATAAAAGTCTTACCTCTTCACAGGCCACTTTTCTTAAATGGATTAGTATAGAAAAAAAATAGGTTTGAAGCTACACTCTTCTAAGGGAAGGAGACATTGGGGATGTACGTTGAGGGGGGGTAGTTGAAATTTATTCTGTTGTGCTCTTTCACCCATTTCCCAGCTTGCTCTTATCACCACCAAGATTATGTAAGTCTTCCCTCTACTAGGAATAGGGCTTGCTTTAGCTGGTAGTGCTCCAATTAATATTATCTTTATCTCTAGAATTGCTAGAATTCCTTAGAAATCCTGTGTGGGATGATATTAGCTTATTTGGCTAATACTTTTAGAATATTTGTTTGTTTTCACTCAGACAAAAAATATTCAGGCTTTTATGCTATCTAGTGAATTAGAGCTGAGCTTACCAGGAGATACCAGGACTGGCAAGATCTAGCCACACTACAGACCACCTTCTCCTGGGCTATGCTGGTTGCTTGCCCAGCACAGCCATCACTGCTGTCATTGATGGTGCCACACAGTTCCCTTCCTATGACAGAGAAAGCTGTCAAGATACCTGAGCAAACACAGTTAATCTCTCAGTCAAATTATATTGGCCAATGATAAATGTAGAAGCTGTCTATATATTTGTTCTTTTGCTCAGTTCTTCTCCACATCTGCTTTGCTCTATTTCTCTATTTAGAGATAATTTACTGTATCCATTGCTATGTCCCACCACAGAGACAATTAGTTTGTTTAGCTGCAGTCCTAAGAGCTGAAGCTCTTGAATAAAAATCAAGAGTTAAACCTGCAGTAGGTACAAATTGATATATCTCCATTGATTCCTTTGGATCTATGCCACTACTCTGGTTTTCATCAGGATATCTAGTGGGAAAATTTTCAGACAGGTTGTTTTTTATACTAAGACACAGCAAAACAGGCTAGCCATAGATCTCTTCCATGGAATAGTCTTCATTTTTAAATACAGATGGTCAGCTTACTTAAAAAAAAAATTACATAACAGCTTTTAAGTTCACTCACCAGTTACTTCTTTTCTTTTTGCTACTGAGATTTTGGATCATTGGGTTGTTTTTTATTTGCAGGATTTTTTTAGAAAGCTCATAATTCATATATATCCACATCTCTCAAAAATCAATCTGTTGTTATGAAGGATAAGATAAAAAAACTCATCCACATATCCTGGCCGGGTGCTGGAGTTCCTGGAGTGGAAATCAGAGCTGTAGCCAGTGTACTTGAAAACCTAACACTTAACAGACCACTTAGTTTATACAGATTGCATACTTGATGGTTTCACCTGTCCAAACTGCAAAAAAAAACAAGCATCTACAAAAGAGCCAGAGTTAAATCTGTGCACACATCCAGAAGATGAATGACACCAAAATATAGTTGTTTGTGGATGGAGAGCATTTACACTTGCATTCAGTGCAGAGTTACCAATGTGACTGCTTCCTTTTGTTACTGCTATTTATTGGTTTTGATTACAAACCACTGAAGAGCTGAGGACAAAGAAAAACTTACACATTTCCCAAATTATTCCTGGAACACATGAAGGTCAAGAGGGCAGATTCTGCTCCACACCCACCAGCCTGACACAAATGGAGCAGCTCTACTGTGGGAGAGCAGGGTGGCCTATGCAGGATTCACTGAGAGTTTTTAAAGGAAAATTTTTGATTACACAAGCTTACCTAAGATTCTACAGGGAAAGGAAAAAAAAAATAAAATTCTGCTTATATTGGATAAAATCTCTAGTGACAGGCTTGAGTGCCACATATATTTTTAATACAAGTGTGTTTTTCTCTACTGGCTATACTTCCTATATCTCTTTGCTCCCATGAAGCTGCACCTCCTCCCTAGTCTCAAAGGACCACATGTTCTTCCTCTTTAGCCTCACCACCTCGTTTCAAATATTCCTCTCCTGCTATAACTGTGTCTATCAAAGCAACTCGACAGCAGGCATGTGATCAGTGCCCAGGGGAACATCCCAGCCCTGGAACTCCTGATACTATACATGCAGTTTCATCAGTCCCACTGCATTTATTTATCTTTTTTTATCTTGCTCTTTCTCACCTTTCCCCAGGCTGTCTCATATTCATTGCAAAACACTAGACTTTCTCCAATAAAGCAGGAAGAAAACCAAGTCCATCACTAAATGCAAGCACTGGCTTTATTCCTTCTGCCACTGGACCCCATATGTGCCTTGCATTTCACGCTCTCATGTAATGGAGGGTTCAGGTGTTTCTGATGGTTGCTGCCAGGCACTAAAAGCAGAGTGATACAAATGTGAGCTGAAAAGGATCTTTCGATCCCTAACTGCAGTAGTGGATAAATCTGGGAATTCTCCAGCACACGCCAAACAGCTGCTGCTGAGAACAGGCTCCAGGGATGTACGTTGGTGCATTCCTGGCCTGACTTAGTTCCTCATGCTAACTCAATTTTCAGCCACAGTCATTCTTCTACTGGCTCATTATTATAGCACAGTAAAAATAAAACCTTTGGACAGCACTGAAACTTCCTCCTAGCTGCTGTTCCCATTTTGCATAGCAAGTTACTATTCTGTATAATGGTGTGGCCATTGTTCCCATCCTATCGCTTCTGTGATTTTTCTGTCAGATTATGTTTCCATCAAACACCTTTCACACATCTCTAGTGTAATTAACAGGGTGGTTACTCAATCTCTGAATAGCAGGAGCAACAAAAAAGCTTCTGCAAACAGAAACTAAAATATAGAGTTAGATGAAAGTCTCTGTGGGAATTATGAATGTATATGTCAATATACAATCTTTTAGGAATAGTCCTTAGTGTTTCCCAGATTGCATATAAGACTGAGAGCCTGTAGCTCAAGAAAATATTTGACTTATTAATTATTGCTGGCTATGTCTAAACTGTGGAAATACTTCCAAGATTAGTTTGATCTTTTTGTTTCAATTTGACTCATATCAAGGTGAATAAGGTCAATGCACAAGTCAGCCTCACTGGATATTCAGCTCTCTGTTGGAAGACACTCCCACCACCCTATTCTGACCAGCTCTGGACAACTGAGACCCAGGCCTTGGGTCAGCCTATCCATTCTTGATAAGGATTTCAGGCAATGTCCTCAATAGCACCGTGACATTAATCCTCAAAAGATGTTTCATTCTTATTGGATATAAAATATTTTACATCTTTATTGGTCTAGAAATAAAGATATTTTACATATTATCCATATTGTCTTGAGCAGTTCATATCTATAAGTAAATAAAGCAATGGGGATGCTTACAAGACACTGTTGAAATAATTAGGAGCAAATTGTTTTTCACAGTGACCAAACTGAGACTATAATGGAATTCATTGCATTTAAAAAGAGAAACATTGGTGAGAGTTCAAGTGAGATATGGTCTGAGCTTTTTGGCATGGACTTCTTTTGTTTCCAAAGAATTGTGATTGCCACCCAGAGCAGGTGAAGAATAGGAATGTGGAGAAGAGTGATCAAATTTCATCAGAAAAAAGTACTGAGGAATAAAAGCAGCCATTACATTAATCCTCATCTTCAGAAAAATTCTACTTCACATCAGCAGTCAATGAAGGGAGTAGGCAAAAGGTGACAACAAGGTAATCTGGCCTTTCCATGCCCTTAAGCCTCTTGAAAAGTCCACTATCTTTGCCTCCACAAGACTTTTAACCCTTCATCTGATGTACAGGAATTACACTCTTTTTTTCAAAGAAGGAGAAAACCACATTTTCCCCATCTGAAAGTACCTTGTTAGCATCCTGACAATCATTTTTGTCAATGACTGCATTCATCCTCGCTTTTGACTTGCAGGTAAAACCTGAGTCTCTGGCCCAGAACTCTTTTATCTTGGTGTGAAGATTTCTGTCAGCCATCTAAAAGTTAGGCACCTCATTTATAAACAGATGGCCCAGGCATATGTGTTGGGGTTCATCTCACCACAATTTAAATGTCTAAAATAGCTTAACTCCAGAGAGGTCTCCTTCTTTTTACTGATTATAAAGCAAGTTAGACCACTAGCTTAAACCAGACCTAAAGCTTTTACACAACTAATACTAGATTAAATGAATGCCACCTCCCTGTTTGGTCTTCAGACAGACTCCAGCTGCTTTAGGTCCCATTTTGTCCTGAGAGTCCTGACCACTGTATGCTGGGAGCAGGTTGTACTTACCTTTTTTAAGATGTCATGGCACTACACACCAGTGTGGCAGCAGTAGCATCTGCCTATAGATCCATGCTCGAAGTGGTTCTGAGGCAATTTACAAATCCCTGTTCCCTTTTTAGGCTGTTTTTATGAAAAAGTCACACCAGAGTACTCTAGCATCTTCACTAATATTACCTGAGGTGTTGAGGTTACTCCTGACCTTCAGTAAAAGGAGCTTAAACCAATCAAATTTCTGAAAGAGAAGCTCAGCAGAGACTTTCATGCAAGTCACAGCTATAAAATCCCTACTAAAACCAGAGCACTCACTGACTTGAAAGCCATCTTAAACAACAGCCCAATCCAAACAAACTGATCTGCAAATTAGACCTTGTAATTCCATTTTCAAAATCAGCCCTACCATTGAGGTACATCTGTTGAGCAGAGTTAGATTGTATTTTCCATGCATGAGTATTTCAGAAAATTTGCAGATGAATTCTCTAAGCTCTGGCACAATTTAAAAGCTGAACACTGAATATGTTCTTTTCTGCCCGTGCCAAATTCCAGCTTACTTCAAAAGGAATATATACATAGCATTCAAGCTGTAGGATATCTCTCAGAGGACAGTTCAGCACAGCTCTTAGCCCACAGTAGTGCCATAACACACAATCTAGTCACATCTAAATCCTATCAACCTTACCCACAATTAAACACAAGTGAATAAACTGGAGAGGGATAGTGACCTAGTTGTCTAGAATCTCCTCAGAGACAACAGAGGGAGACAAGCATTGTCCCAGGACAGCACATCTTGAATGGGACAAGATGGGGTGGGAAGAATTACCCTCTGGAAGTGCCTATGCATTGTTCCCTATGCAGGGATTGAAGACACTATTTCAGGATAGACCTCTTACTTTTAGATGGCTGAACTCTGTCAAGATGAAACCCATCCATCCCTGGACAGGAGAAGCTCACATTCCATTTTTTTTCAGCCAGATTGTTTGTCTTTGCCCTGAAACAACTCTCATTAATCTCAGAGTAAGTCATGGCTGAGAAGTAGTTTGTGAATCTGCTTTTTATCTTAACCACCTTTCAGCTCTCATTTACCAGCTTCCAGCTCAGCCCAGGTGCCAGGCCATGACCATGTGTGTAGGTTTGCTACCAGGCATGCCAGGACTGTTCTCAAGATAAGGCATTCAGCCACCAGAGTAGACACAGACTTTGTCATCTAATTAAAGAAAGGGCAATAAAAACCTTATATGCCCCAAATGGCCTTGCTTCCTTATAAGAATATCTCAAGTGGTACTTATTTTCTTAGGTTTTTTTTTCCTGGGAGAGTGCTGACAGTTATTATTTACTCATGAGAAAGGGATGAGAAATAAATGTCATAATGACAGGACGTGATGATGTGTATGTAATTTGACAAAGACAGCCTGAGTGATGAACTCAAGTACTACTGAAACAATAACATTAACTAAGCTTTATATTCAGGGCAATATCCCAAGCTCTATTTTCTCTGTATTAAGTTCATCCTGGCTATTAATAGCCAATATGACACCCATATGATCAAATAAACCTGGCCACTGTGGAGAACCCCATGGAAGTGGCCTGGTTGTGCTGTGTGTGGGCTGACTTATGAGAAGGTTCTAAAGAAGATGTTCAGGGGTTTCACCACCCTCTGGGGAAGCATCTCATACAGCACCTTTCAGGGTAGGAGGGAGAGGAGGAAAATAAGATGCCCAGTGTGATGACAATACCTCTGACTGTTGCCAACCCAGAGCCAGAGTGGGTCTAGGACCTTAGTGTTCCAGGCTTGCTGGCTAAAATGCAGGGTCCTGCAGGCCAGAGTGAACAGCCTCTACCCCTGATTTCATTCTCCATTTGTAATTCTACTTGGTTCTGTTTTGAAGCAGTAAAACAAAACAAAACAAAACAAAACCAAAAAAAAAAAAAAAAAAAGCTTTGATCATTAGGCTTTTAATTTATTTTTTTTTTAATTTAACAGCAGAGTAGATGCCAAAGTGTTAATATTCCTTGCTAAGGTAAAAAAATAAATGTATTTTTTTCTGCAATTGAACTAGGCACCTTTTTTTTTTTTTTCCTCATTTTACATACTGAATTGATAATAGAATTTTTGTAATGGTCTGTGTTTTGCCTTCCCCCAAGAGACCTTGGCTAAGTACTACTTCAGATAGTGGCAAAACATACAAGTAACTTGCTAAAGAGACTATCCCAGGACTGAATTTACTGCAAAACAACAAGTGTGACATAAGCAAATAGGTGAACTCCTGAACAGGGTCTGGGCAGGGGAAAAAAAATGAGGTTTTTTCATTGGCTTCTCTGGTTCAAAAGGTTTAATTTCTCAGCAGGAAACTGGAAGTGCATGGTCAGGCAGTAGCAACCAGGCATGTTAACTAAATAAGCAATTTTAAGCCTTTCAAACTAGCCAAGGGAAGTGGATGAAAAAAGTATTTTTGAAAAATATTACATGCACTTGAAGCATCTGTTTTCATTCCTCTGGTTTCCAGATTCAAGGACATGTCTTTGCATGTCACTGAAATCTAGACAAAATCTCAAAGACTGAAATTGCTGGGGGCTTAGGTGGAACTTGAGTGTTCATAAACCTTGAATGGGCTGCTACACCAGAGGAATTTCATTCAAAGAGTTCCTTTGACATTTTATTAAGTATGTTTTATTTACATTTTGTAACTATATCTTCTGCCTGCACTACCAAAACCTCTTAGCAACTTTTCAGCAATGAATCTGTATAATGTGCTTTTTAAAGCTTCCCAAAATGAGCTCTTCACACTGTATATATATATTAGAGAACTAATATTGTACTAAAACTCTCTTTGACTGCATGTTTTTTGAAAGGGCAAAGGACTTCATTCTTCCTATGCCTCTCAATGATATTTATCTCAGAATCGTCCATCATGTGCAGATCAGCAAGGTCATCATCAGAATGAAGAAATCAGAGTTTTAAATTGCAGTCCTACCACCTGAGAAATACCCTGGCTTTAAGACTTAGCAGGGTGTTTGCATTCCTGTCATGTAACCTTGGACATCCATTTAAGGTTAAGGTTGTGTCTGAAATATGGCATTCTGCAGGATTAGCTATAGGGATCACAGCATGGGTGATGTATGGGTGAAGTGGCATTTGCTTTGTACCTTTTATGTTAGAGAATGACTCTGATGCTGGAATTTTACCATCTGAAGTATATTTTGTTGACAGTTCAGATGAGCAATGCTTGTGTCCTCTAAAAAGCAAGTTCAATTGCCAGTAGTTAAAGTCACAAGTGTATGTGCCATTGGCTAATCTATGTAGATAGGCTTGGTTGGACTGGCTACATTTCCCCATTTTGCTCAGACTGCACTCATTAGACATATAAATGTGAAAAAGAAATAAACTAATTTTGTAATGTGATAAAAAGGAAACCATCTCTGTGGCATTCTAATGTGTCTGAGTTATATTTTTTGTGTGAATTACTTAGAAACTGCTACCTTCAGATGTGTTTTATAAGGGAAATATATGAAGATATCATTTATAGGTATTTCAGATTCATGAATCCAAGCACATGAATAGAACAAAATTAAAACAGGGAATTCAGGAAATCCCCCCAAAAAAGGGGGTTCCCTCTATGTAGTGAGAGGGATATATAAATAAATACATATTTATATTTAAAACAATATATATTAAAAATATATATATTTGAGATATGCAACTGATATATAAACTAATCCTAAACATGGGACATATCTGTAATATTTCCTCCTCACCCTTTTTCTTTTCTTTATCTCCATCCTCCTGCTGTCCCAAACACCTCCATTCATTCCTCATGGATTTCAGGATCTTGTTCTAACCTGCTTCCTTTGCACTTTCTGAAGGGGGTTGAATTTCACCCACTTCATATTGCATTTTTTGACACTTGGGTGCAAGAGAAGATGGAAAGTAGGCAAAGCATATTCACAGCTCCTGAAATGAAAGCAACAGTAAAAGATATTAGAATTGTTAAATGTGGCAAGCAAAACACATTATTCACAGAATCACAGAGTGTTAGGGGTTGGAAGGGACCTAGAAGATCATCTAGTGAACCCCCCTGCCAGAGCAGGATCACCTACACCAAGTCACCCAGGAACAGATCCAGGTGGCTCTTGAGTGTCTCCAGAGATGGAGACTCCACAACCCTCCTGGGCAGCCCAAGGTAAAAAAGGCACGTGACAGTCATATGAGGATTACAGAAAGTTGGCAATAACAGCATCTGAATAGCTGTCGCCCTCTCTTGGAAGCCTACTAGCAAAATACTCTTGAGCTATGTTCTGCTTAGATGTACCTTCATAAATCCTGTCACTGAGAAAGCTGCTAATCACCTGCAGTTGTGAAAGCCAAACTGGAACACAAAAATGTATATTCACAGCTTTACCTAAATAAGAACTAGTAAACTCACCTAAAAATGGCAAAGAAGCCAAAAGCCATTCTTCAAACTTCTGGAAGATAATCAGTAACTAGAAATATTCTTAAGATTTTGTTCTGAGGTTTATGTTAGGAGATAGAGAAATTAAGGAATTGTAAACAATATTAGGTAAAAGTGATCATATTACAAAAGGAGAATAAACCAAAACACATCTGTAAAAAAATATTGGTTTTATTGTGCTACAATTTTTATATCTAAAAATAAAGTCTTGCTTATTTAGTTTTGATGATAACATTGACTCACCTACCACTCAGTAAACCAAAGATTTCTCTATTTTGTTTGTTTTGCAGAAGTAACTCGCAAAACAAGAAGTCCTTTTAGTTACAATAACATTTTATAATCGCAGAAGGGCTGTCATTTTTCAGATTGGGAACATAAAATAGCACTTTATGTTTACCATGTTCATACTCATAATTGTGAGTATCCTGGAATGGAAGAGTTTAATAGCTTTACATATAAGCTGTCTCATATGGCATCTTATGTGTTCCTTCATTTAATATAAACAGCTTCTGCTTTCCCCTGAGTTGTTCTTTCCTCTACTTGGCTTCACCCCTTCTGAGGTCAGAGATGTATTGTGCTGATCTCTGCATGATGAAGGAGGTCAGCCGTGGCCATTTGGAGATGCAGAAGCTGTCTCCATGCATGAATCATGCTGTAAAGAAGACAACAGTCTGTCCCTCATCTTTTATTCAAAATTCCCTCTGACTTCAGTCTAGCTTCTTATTAACAGCCAACACTTCAGAAAAATGCAAATGCAGTGGACCTGTTGCTTCTATTGAGACTACATCTCCTTAAGACAGTGACATAGTTCCAGAGGTGCCTGGTGATACCCTTTAGTTGCATAGCCCTGCACCTCTCAGTATTTGAGTAGTAATATGGGGATTTAAATTTTTCTCAATTTCCTATGAGAACAACTGCAGAAGCAAAATAACTGAGCTTATAGAAAGATCATTAGAGTCCTTTAGCCACTCCTAGGCCAAGCCTTGCTGAAACCAACATGGCCAGCCAGACATAAAAAAGAGTTGTGTGACTGTAATTGTATAGAGTACAGGATGAGGGATGTAGGATGACATGTAGGAAAGGACAAGTACATTGAAACCAGAGGAAAGATTTGGAGACAGAGCTGACCTGAAATCAGGAGATCTGGATTTGGTTCCTGGCTTTGTCACAGGCTTTTTCTGTGATGTAGAACTATAAAATCATAGAACTATTCCGGATGGAAGACACCTTCAAATTCTTCAAGTCCAATCATTAACCCAACACTGCCAGGTCACCATTAAACCATGTCCCTAGACACAACAGGTGGTGGTTTTTTCTTCCTTGTAAGGAGAACTTGTGTATAAATCATATGCAAACAAGGGAAGAAAAAAAAAACACTTTTGTGCTGAAATCACACTGAGAATTTTCAGCCAAACAATGCAGTTAGCATATAGAGATATGGGTATTTACAGAAGTCTCCACTTAATACTACAGCATGGTGTTCCACTGCTATACAAAAATAGAAATGATACCAATATTATTATCAGCAGAAGTTACTGTAGCTGTAATAAGTCATGAGAAAAAATAGCAGATTGTTAAATACTCATTTTAGCTTCACCTCCTCACTAGTCCCCCCAGGATTTTTTGTGTTATTTTTTTCAAGTACAAACTGTCTTTGCCTGTTACGGGCCCTGATGTTCAACTCCATTTTTATATATCTCAAAAACAGCAGCTTCAGATTTAAATGGCTCTGAGCAGGCATTCGTAATTGAATTCCACTACAATTTTTGAATAAAACCACAGATAGGCTGTTTGTTTTTTCAGGCTAAAATTAGTTACAGCCATCAATACAAATGGCCTGCATACATGCAGGTTTATGTGGTGGGCTGCCCACAGCACCCGCATGGTGCCAGATACAAACTTAAACTAGTAATTTGGAAGGATTTCAACATCAACCTTCCCAATTTCCCTGTCTAGGGGCTTTCTGAGTAATTAAAGATTGCCTGACTCTTGCTAAGGCCTCTAGCAACATTTTACTTTGGAAAAGTGTGGCTACCTGTATTTAGTGCCTGTATTCCATGAGTTGTGAGAAGGTAACACAGCCCGTGGTAGAGAATTAGAGGCAGCTGCCACACGCCTTGCCATTAGTGAGGCTTTGCAACAGCTGCAGGGGATGATCTCAGGCAAACTGGGAAAACACTAGAAAAAGCTATCATAAGATATATGGAAGTTTTATAGGAAATGTTTCCTTCAGAAAGTTTTTGATACTGCTCTATCAAAATGGAAGGACATCCTAAAGTCTGGTACTGCCCTGAATTTTCATGAGAGGTGTGGACGACTCAGTATAATCTGTGTTTGAGTTTGCTGATTATATCAAAAAAAAGGTAATCACAGAGAAGTAGCAAATAGATTGATTTCCCTGTCCAAAGTGGAAAAATAAAGATGATGAAAGTCAGATAAAAGGCTGGGAAGATCTCTGCAGTGAGAAAGTTGCTTGAGTCAAGAAACAGTCTGTCCTGGATATTGCCACATCTCAAATCATGCTGAGGTAAAGAGGTTTATCACAGTTAGTCAACATGGATTCAACAAAGGGAAGTCATTCTTGACTAATCTGATAGCCTTTTATAATAGCACAACTAAATGGACAGATGAGGGGAGGGCAGTGGACATGGTATATCTCACCTTCAGCAAAGCTTTTGATACAGTCTCCTGCTACTATCTAACAGCCAAGTTTAATAAGTGCGGCCTTGATAGTTGTATGGTGAGATGGATTGGACAGTGGCTGAAGGACAGGGCCCAGAGAGTTGTGGTCTGTGTCTCATTGGAGGTCTGGGGGTAGTGGTGTTTACCAGGGGTCAGTCCTGGGTCCAGTGCTGTTCAATATATTCATCAGTGACCTGGATGAAGGGATAAAGTGCACCCTCAGCAAACTTGCTAATGATGCAAAAGTGGGAGGAGTGGCTGACACAGCAGCAGGCTGTGCTGCCACCCAGAGAGACCTGGACAGGCTGGAGAGCTGGGCAGGGAGAAACTGAATGCAATTTGACAAGAGCAAGTGTAGAGTCCTTCACCTGGGGCAGAACAACCCCATGTATCAGTAGAGACTGGGGGCTGATCTGTTGGAGAGCAGCTCTGGGGAAAAAGATCTAAGAATCACAGTGGACAAGAGGATGGCCTTGAGCCAACAATGCACCCTCACAACCAAGAAGACCGATGGCATCCTGAGATGCCTTAATAAGAATGTGGTCAGCAGGTCGAGGGAGGTTCTCCTCCCCCTCTACTCTGTGTTGGTGAGGCCCCACCTGGAATATTGTATCCAGTTCTGGGCATTCCAGTTCAAGAAAGACAGGGATCTACTGAAGACAGTCCAGTGCAGGGCCACTAAGATGATTAAGGGAGTGGAGCATCTCTCTTATGGGGACAGCCTGAGAGAGCTGGGTTGATTTATCCTGGAGAAAAAGAGACTAAGGGTGACCTTGTTAATGTCTATAAATATGTAACAGACAAGTGTCAGGAGGATGGAGCCAGGATCTTCAGTGACATCCAGTGACAGGACAAGGGGATATGGGTACAAGCTGGAGTATAGGAGGTTTCAGGTAAACACGAGGAAAAAAAATTTCCCAGTGAGGGTGCCAGAGCACTGCAAAAGGCTTTCCGGGGAGTTTGTGGAGTCTTCTTCTCTGGAAACATTCAAAACCTGCCTGGACACATTTCTCTGTGACCTGATCTAGGTGATCCTGCTCTAGCAGGGGCGTTTTTCAAGGTCCCTTCCAAACCCTAAAGTTCTGTGATTCTGTATCCACACATGCATCCATCCAAGGAAACATGTTTTCAATTACCATGTCAAGAAATAGCTATAATAAAATAATATTGATACATTTATCTAATGTTAAAGGAAGATATAGCCCAAGCCTTGCTCCATGGATCCATCCAAACATATGGGCTTATTTCATTAAGAATCTTCAGACTCAAACACAACTACCTTTTCCAGGGCCATTTGGACCACAACCACACCAAAAAGTCGCAGTGAATGAAGAAGTCCACACTAGGGGGAGTGCAATATCAAGCACTTCATAGACTTGCAGCAGGGTGTAATTTTAAAGGTTGCTGTTTAGAGGATAACATCCAACTAAGTCATTGGAAGTTTAGTTTCTTAAACTCTTAACTGTACATTGTCAATTGGATGGGAATGCCTTGGGTATCCACAGAAACCATGGAGAACACACAATAGAGAGCTTTGCCCCTCATCCAAGGACAGGATCTGCCTTATTCCTGTGAAATGTCAGGCCAGTCTCCTCTCTGCTGTTTCAGTGGTGAAGATCCCATGTCACAGAACCACAGAACTTTAGGGGTTGGAAGTGACCTCTAAAAATTATCTAGTCCAACCCCCCCTGCTATAACAGGATTACCTAGATCAGGTCACACAGAAATGCATCCAGACAGGTTTTGAATGTTTCCAGAGGAGACTTCACAACTTCACTGGGCAGCCTGTTCCAGTTCCCACCCATTACTCAAGCTGCAGAGGCACAACCCAGGAACAGCAGATACAGTCATAGCACAAATGGATGCGGTGGGTATCTTACACCCCGATGCACTGTGTCCTACTAGGGAAAACCAAACCACTTGAGGGTCCCAATATACATTTTTGATAGCACCTGCCCACGTAAGTCCTGCATCTTTGCCATTTATCTCCTTTGCAACAACCTGGAGAACTATTGTCAAGGCAAGTGGCTGCAGAGACTTTAGGTGGGACCTCTCAGCTTGGTCAC
The DNA here is from genome assembly GCA_024611195.1 of Ceyx melanurus. Classification (NCBI taxonomy): domain Eukaryota; kingdom Metazoa; phylum Chordata; class Aves; order Coraciiformes; family Alcedinidae; genus Ceyx; species Ceyx melanurus. Next base: position 422 of record JANHGL010007269.1, on the reverse strand, counting down.
CTCAAGGAGTGCTTAAGTGCCAACTCAGTGGACTGGACACCAAGGACATGAGGTCTTTCAGTCCCCAGTTACAGCTTGTCAGCTCCAGGGCAACAGCCATGCTTGTAGCTCTGGAATTCCCTATAAGACTTCTATATCAGAAGATACAAAACCTTATATAGAAGGTGTTATTCACAGAATCACTGAATCACAGAATGTTAGGGGTTGGAAGGGACCTAAAAAGATCATCTGGTCCAACTCCCCTGCCAGAGCAGGATCATCTAGACTAAGTCACCCAGGAACACATCCAGGCAGTCTTGAATGTCTCTAGAGAAGGAGGCTCCACAACCTCCCTGGGCAGCCTGGTCCAGAGCTCTGGCACCCTCACTGGGAAAAAGTTTTTCCTTGTGTTTACCCTAAACCTCTTGTGCTCCAACTTGCTC
>JANHGL010007262.1:0-22936 GCA_024611195.1 Ceyx melanurus | reverse complement strand
TGTTGATGGATGCCCTTTCCACCATGGACCCCCGCCTTCCCCCCTCCCCGCCCCCCCCCCCCGGGCCCCCCCCCCCCTTCCAGCCCTAAATGTGTCATGCTTTGTCACATCCTCTGCGTGTGTGTTTTTAGAGAACATTTGAATAAAAGGCTCGATGCCAGGTATTGGTGACACAGTGGGTGGAATTTGCAGCCTTTCCACAAAGAGTTGGAAGCCTCCATTTGCATAAGGTCAGGGTACAGCTTCTCACAGAACTTTAGCAGCATCTCTGTCTCTTAGCAACACTCTTGCACTCTTGGTCCCTGCATTAAATTGACTGGTCCTTTCCTTTTCTTCCTTTCATAGGGAGGCTTACAATAAAATGTCACCCTTCCAACCTGTGCCTGTCACCCAGTAGGTCATCTGTTTCTCTTACACCTCCTTCCCCCCCACACTTCATCTCCAATTAGGGGATGAGATTATTCATTTGGTGGATTCCCAAAACTGCTTCATTTTTAAAAATTTTTGTTAATTAATATTAATAACATTTCTCCTTTTGTATTAATAAAAAGGAGCCCTCATAAACAGTGAGGAGATAAGGAGCAAATTGCAGGCACCTGCAAAACAATGGGATTGGAGAGGGGTAATAAGGCGAATGGAGATAGAGAGAGCAAGGTTTAGGTCATCCTCTCCACCCATTTAGTTGATGCAGGGTTGAACTCAGCATGGAAGCCTTCAATGTGCTCAGAATATTAGAGTCACCCCTCTTGGCTCCGGCATGGGAATTGGTGACAGAATACAGATGCTGATAGGTGGTGTTAATGGAGGGTCAGGCTTGGACAATAGTATCCATCACTTGCCTCATGGCTCTGCTGTCAGATGGAGTCATTTCTGACTGCTCTATCACCAAGATTTGGGAGAGATTCAATTATTACATTCAGCTTGGCAGCGGCAGATACAAATCTATGCCCAAAGGACCGGAAAAATCACACCCCACCCTACCCGTCCTCTCTCCCAAAGTGGGTTTTTCCCGTTCCTAAATTAAAAATAAATCATAAAAATAAATAAATAATTTTAAATGACCGTGCCATTCCATATGCCACTCTGTTAGGAGGCATTGGAAAATAAATCATCCGTCCTATTGCTCGGCCTGATGATGACCCGGCAGTTACATTGGCGCTGTAAAAACTTTTGTAGGGAAGATTATTGCGAATCTTCTAAAGTTTGAAACTTGTACCGAGAGTTTGTGCCTTTCTCCCTGGGACTTGGGGCTCTGCATCCCTGGTAGGGAGGTAAATCGTGTCTGCGGGTGTCGAGGGCTGAGCACGACCCGCTGCCGAGCCCTGACTCACCCGGGGCGGATTGGAAGATTACTTATCAAGTACTCAGAAAGTGCCCTCATTAACTTTAAGGACAGGGCTAAAAGGACAAACTTCAACCATGGAAAAGCTCTCTATTTCCCCCTTCCTACTTTTAAAGGTATTTAAGTGGTGATAGCCGTTTTAAATTCAGTCCGGATTTTATTCTCCGGCTCCCTGTGGCGAACTGATCCACTTCTAAGGAGGAATGGCTTGTTTTCTCTAACACGTTATCCATCTCTTGAGTGGTGCAAATGCTAAGGTGAAACCTGGTGCTTTTCAGCGGTATTTCTTCAAAACTCTTATTCAAACGCACCCCCCGCCCCTCCCTCGCTGCTCCTCCCGAAGCTTTCAGACACTGTAATTCCTGCAAGATAAATTCTCAGGTAATGGTTTCTGAGAAAAAGCAACAGAGGTTAGGAGTCAACTGCCTCCTCTTTAATAATTCACATGTCATATTTCTTCCACTTTGTCAAGTTGGCTAAAGAAGATGGGCAGGGCTGAGACAGGCAGACACTTGAGTTTATTATCCGAGGGCTTGGGGGACCTGGGGAAGGGCGATGCCCTCTCTTCCTCTAGAAGAGGGGCAAATCCTACTGCCTGGCTCCCAGGTTGCCATCTGCTCGCCTATGTCTCAGTGACTTTGCAAAGAAACCCTTGTTTGCCACCAGACGCAGTCCTGCCCGGTTTTCCTGTTCTTAGGATCCCCCACTCTCCCCTCCTACTTACTTTAAAATCTGTTAATAATCTCTTCCCTTCCTTTACTACCATTTTTAAAAAAGAACAATTTACAAACAAAACTGAGCGAGAACTTATACTGTTGTTTTGGTTATGGTTATTATTATTACTATTATTAGTATTACTATCAATGCGGTGTGATATGTATTCTTGAGTTATAATACTGTTTCTCACGGGATCTTTCTCTGTACACGTTTGTAAAAGTTTCGAGGCTCGCTAGATCAAATTCAAACAGTTTGGGATAGCCAAAAGGAAGCTGAGGTTTATCAGTAAGGTGAGGAAACTTGGGGCTGTGTTCTCCAAAGCAGCAGTGCAATAAAATACCAATGACTACAGATTTAGGGCAAAAACTTGTCTCTGGAGTGGAAGATGCAAACCTTTGATGCTTCCGAAATTTGTCACTCTTTCTTACATGATAGAGGTCCCCGCAAAAGGTTCAAAATTGATACATTATAATCCCAGGAGTCCCCACTAATTTGTCTGTTCAGGTGTCTTATAGAAAATTTCCCAGGATTTTATAATTTTCCTTTTTCTTGCTCCATCCTTAATTCATATTTCCACCGCATTCCCCCAAACCTATCTTCTACTGTGAGTGCAGAGTCATGTCATGTACCTGTGAATGTGTCGGCTGCATTTTGAAATAAAATATACGAAAAACAAAAGAGAAGTGGCTCCCTGAGCCATGCCACCTGCTCTCGAAAGCACAAATACAGGTGAAAACACGAGTGACAGCAGAGCAAAGAATGTCTGTTCTTCTGGGAGCTGCCTCTTTTCTCCTCTTACTATATTATGATTTTCCTCATGCTGTGGTTTAAAGTAAAACACTTTTTTTTTCTTTTTTTTTTTTTCCAACAGTCTTTCATTGAAGCAGCAACACATTTTAACTGATCTTTTACAGTGTAGTCTTTTCCAGAAAAAATAAAAGCACATGCCTTTATCTGTCAGATTTCAGTAACTTTATACACAAAACGGAAGAGCAAGCAACTTTGGGGGCTTTAGCAAAAGGACTTATCAGTATAAGTAAGGATAAGAGCAAACCCTGAGGCCCATGGGAAGTTTGCCCTTGTGATACTGGCCAGGGTTTGTTACATTTTTTTGGTTGGAGGATCATGACTTTCACCTTTCCTGCGAGAATCGTTTCCATAAACAGGCAGCTCCGGTTTGCGGTGCTGATTGCTCTGGGATTTCGTTGGGGTTTGGTTTTCCTTCCGAGGAAACCCCTCGTGTTTGCGGGGGCTCATCACTTCAAAAACAAATATAAACCTGGAATAAGACCCATGAGCCAAAGAGAAATAATAAGCGTCAGGTGTTGAAAGTCACCTGGCCGGGAGGCTGGAGAGGGCTGGAGGAAGCATCACCTGGGGGGAAAGGGATGCAGAGGTACAGTGCGCTGTGATTTGTGTGGAACGCTTCTGCCTTCAGTCCTCCCGATGAAATACTGTGTGACTGATGGCTTGCACAGGGAGGGTAGGGCGGCACAGAGGTCACCTTTGGCTACACGCGCGTCCTCACATTGTATTTGCTGTTGTCGCCTTTTTCCCAGCCCTGAGGAGGATGCGGGGCTGGCTCCCCGGGCGGTGCTCACCTGCCGTAAGGCATAAACTTAACCCGGCAGAAAGTCTGAAATTTACTCTCTGACACTTCAAAAGTTTTGTGTTTCTCCAGACACAAGCACTGCTCCATTAATTTATTTTTCTTCCCCCGACTCCCGAGATGTGAGTTTATTTTCCCGCTGCCAAACCGCTCCCAGAGACACCCGGCAAGCGCCGAGCGGGGCTTGAAGGGAGAGACGGAGCCGTCCTCCATTGGCACTCAGCAATGAAACGCACTTGAAAAGCTGCCAGGGAGAATTAGGATGGTAGCCCTATCCTGCAAAATCAGATGGTTTAAAATGTCCCTGAGCAGCTGTTAAGCTTGTTGGGTTTTTTATTATTATTATTATTTTCCGGCTCTTTTTTTTTTAACACCTGCGAAGTTTGTCTATGAGGATGCCACTAAAGACAGAAGTATTGAGTGCTTGACAGACTCCATAAAGTCCTTGGCATCCTTCTAACTACGTGACAGGTCCAAAGACGAAAAGACGGGAGCCGGGGGGTGAGAGCGGCCCCGCCGAGAGCTTCTCCCCTGCCCGCTCCGCCTGGCACGGGCTGTCTCTTAGCGCATCTCTGCAGACGGGCAGCAGATGCCCTTCTGGCCCCAACTATGAAAGAGATGAAGGACTTGGGTGGGGAACTCGATTGCAGCTGGTTCCACTTGCCTCGGTCACACACAGCCTGTCCTGCGCGACGCAAAGGGGTAGAAAGAAGCTCTAGACATTCAGACCGTTTCGTTTTAATAGCAAAAAAAAAGAAAAAATTAAAAATGAGGATGTCTGGTGCTGTCTGCTCCTTGTTTTTCGAGGAGGAGATGGCATCGGTACCGGAGTGTGCTGGGTCTCCGCCGGGGCAGGAGCCGCCCCAATCCGTGCAGCCCCCGCCGCTGCGGAGGATGCGCTGCGCCGGCGGCCGCCGATTGCATCGGGGTTTCTGCTCACACCTATCATTTGAAGTCATCTTCGCTCTGTCTTCCAAACATCTGGAGCATTCCCCCCAACCCCCGCCCCTTGATTCCACTTGCTGTTTCTTCTTATTGAGTTCTCCATGTCTCTCTGCAACTTGTCATAACCTGTAATAAAATGCCCTTTTCGTCGGGAGTTAAAGTCCAGAGGGCATCAGATCCATTTCCAGCTGACAGCAGAGAAGCGAGGCAGGACAGCGGCGGGAGAATCGCTTTTGTCTGCCTCCAGGGCTTAACCATTTCACAGCGAGGCACCCCGAGGTCAGCCGGACCTCGATGTCCCGGCTGGGTTCCTCCCAGCACCCCCCCGGCTAGTGCATTGCAGCCTGTCGTGGTCCCTAAGCACTGCACTGGGACCAGGGCTAGGGGACCCGGGCAACCCCTGACCCAGCAGAGACTGAAGGTTCCTGCCAGGGAGGGCATTAAACAGCAGAGCATCCTCAAATTGCCATTACCCAGCCCAGCTATGTCAATTCTTATTCTTATTCTTATTCTTATTCTTATTCTTATTCTTATTATTACTTTTATTACTGTTGCTGTTACTATCATTAGAGTACACTGAAAAAAACTGCTGAGTGCTATATGCTATATATACATCATATAAACTATATATATGATTACATATTATATAGAAGGCCACATCAGACACACATGATGAGTATGTGCTCTCTCTATGTCCATATTCATATGCACTGAGAATAATTCAAACCCATAAATGCGACCATATATAAATATGTGCTGCATATGTATGTATGCATATATACATATGCAACATTATAAACATATATTGTAAACATATGTGTATGTGTTTGCACATAAAGTAGGTGTATATATAAGGATTGGTGTCTGTTGCTTCTCTTTACAGAGGCATGTGTAGGACTAGACAAGTACACCAGAATATAAAGTGTGAGAGGCCAATGAGTTCTTAAGTGCTTATACATGATTTTATATTTTTTTATATAGACCAAGCAAACAAATAATAAACAGGAGGTGGGTTAAAATGACATCCAGCAAGGTGCACTGTAACCCCAGCACTGCCTGGCATGTCCTGGCAAGGGGTCAAGCTGTGGGGGCTGGTGGTGGGGCTGAGCCTCTGATCAACTATTTATGGCCACTGCATCTTTGCATAACATTTACTTTGCTTTCTTTAATGGTTTCCTCCACTCCTTTCCCCGCTCCTCACCGCAAACAGCCTCAGTTCAGCCCCAGACTCTGTGATGATATCAAGAAAGGTTTTTCTTTTTTTTTATGGTCAAGCCAAAGCGAGGTCATTCTAATAATACCCAAGGTCACTGGTGGGAGCCACCGAGTCTCCCAGTCATTTTTCATTTGCTTGCAACAGTTAATGACAGTCACAGGGATGGAGCTGGGAGCTGATGGCCATGTGATGTCATCAGCACATGCTAGGGGATTATAAGGGCAGGTACAGGGCAGGGTTGTGGATTAAAAAAAAAAAAAAAAATCACTATTAACTGCTTCACTCCAGTGGCTTGGTGGTAAAAAAAATGGTGCAGACAAAGGAGGGGGTATTTTTTTCCTCCTCCCTCCAAATCAGTTTTCCAAAATGCCAGCTCAACTGCTTCATTTTTTTTCAAAATTTAGTGACTCAGATGGAAAAGGTCTGTGAAGTGTGTGAGAGGAGGCACTGCTTACTGTACCAGCTGCTGGGCAGAGGCTGTAAAAGCAACTATGCAATTACCCAGAGGTGTTCCTCTCCCTCCCACCCAAACCAAAGGCCTCATCCCCTTTTCTTCTGCTGCCAAGGGTGCCTGTGGTGACAGGCAGGAGTCAGACCTAGATGAATATTTGGACATAGGCAGATATGTAGTGGAATTTTTTGTTGTTGTTATTTTAACTTACTCTTTCTAATGTAGCGATCCACTTAGAAAAAAAGAATGAAGAAAGAAAAGGCAGCAGACCTCCTGGTGAGATCACTCCCTGGTCAAGTTGTGGTGCTGCTTGGCTGGAGGAGCCCTGGGGGAGGTGGTATTGATTTAAGCATGTGCACCAACTGCGAGGTTCAGGCTGCAAAGTGCCCCTTGCACAGCCATGCTCACACTCAGACCTGCCCCTCGCCTCTGAGGAGTCACCCCAGAGATCTCAGCTCTCATGTGTGGCCCGTGGCTCAAACCTCTGTACTGAAACATTACATGCTGGAAAGCCAGGACTTTGCAGCAGCCTTCAGGGACCAGAGGAAGGAGCTACATAAATCAACCAGATTCCAAGTTTCTTTATTATGTGAAAAAATATCATTATCTTCTGCTCCAAAAGGTGCAGAGGTAAGGAGTTTTTAACCCACCGGATAACTAATAGTTTGGACAAAATACTGTTTCTCACTGGGAAACAAACCAAAAGAAAGATAAATTGCTTATTAATCTTCACTCAGCCTCTCATCATTGCACTATTTTGTCTTAGTTGTCTCACCTTATTGCATTTATTTCTGAAACATGACCTTCCCATAGCCTTTGCTTCTGCATTTTTGTTCTTTTCTGACATATTAACTGTATAGTGACCATCAGTTTTCTTGTTTATTATTGTCTCAGGTATCTTAAAAAAGGAATTCTATTAAGAAAGCTGGATATCAGTTGAAATCTTTGTCCAACAATGTGTTTTTAATTAGTCAATCTACAAAAGTAAATAATAACCATTGAAATGTGACAATCCAGAATAAAACAACTGAGAGAAGAAAACAAGTGACTGTCTGGTTTACAGGATCACCTAAACTCTAGGCTTGCTTCACAGCCTACAACCATTTATGAAAGTAGCACTATTGAGGTCAATGGACTTTTGATCCCTTCCTATTTAAGGCAGAATGGTTCAATGATATGAAGAGTCAAACTCAAACCAATATAATTGCCAAAAATACGCTGAAATGCATAAAACTTGTACTTTCTGTTTTCCATGTCTGTTGTCTTCTCTTAATGTTTATTCCGGCAAATAACTTTTCCTTCAAATGATGTGTCTCATGAATGAAAAGGGAGAAGTAGATGCAGCTGAAGGCTGGAGTTTTGAGCTCAATCATGCTGTTGTAAACAGTCGTGGCTGCAGTGAAGTGCTCTGAAGGATGCTGAGCTTTAGCAGTATGATATCTGCTCTGAGATGTGTTGTTAAGGATCTTCAGGTGTTACCTGGTATTTACTTCAGCAGTTCTGTCAAAATCAAAGGCTGATTCATTTCTTTCCCCTGAGAAGTTTCAAACTCATGTGCTGCTCCTTGGATGAGAAAAATGTGGCACATTCTTTCTGTCTGCCTGTTTTCCACAAAAACTAATAATATCCCATTTACAATTAGGCCTGACTTGATTTATCGTAGCTAATAGGATTAGAGCATCAGCCTCTCTCAAGAATATTCAAATGCATGGGAAGAGTGGTACGAGTTGCTGGTGTCTTTCTTCTCCTCCTGTGATGGGCATAATGACACACCTCCAAGCAGAGGGGATTTGTCCAGTGGGAGCAGGCAGATTATCTGTAGCTAGTGAAACAAGGCATGCATGGCAACCTTTGCCAAGGCTCAAAGCCAGAACCTACTCACTATAAAATAATTGTGTCACTACCTAACCAAGGCACTCTTCATGTTTCATTTATCTTTTGACTGTAATTGAATGGTTGAAAAGCAAAAAATGTAGACAAATTCCAGCTGTAGTGAGATCTGTTTCTTTCTCTGCTACCATGGCCCATCATTAGATAGTTTCCCTCTCTGTACAGAAGGTCAGAGAGTATAAATATAAATTGCATTTTGCATTACTTCTAGATGAGTGAAGCTGTCAAAGCAATAATATAAGCTTTCAGTCCCACATTCTACCACTTCTTTCCCATTTTTTGGCCAGGAGGTCATGTGCAAATTGAACGTGACAGCCCAGACAACATGTCCAACAGACTTAGATTGTTAGACTGTTCTGCCATGGCACGCATCACAACATTAAACCCATGTTGGACTTGGAGCTCTTCAGTAGCTACTAAGAGTAGTTCACACTTCTTGTAAAAAAAGTTTGTCTACACATCAAGCTTATATAAGAATGAAGACTCTTTTGGGCTATCTCATCAAAAATGCAAAACACTGGAAAAAATCTCACAGGCAAACCTGAAAATGCTGATCATAGTAGTGCAAATTTCTAATTGTTAGAAAGCTGGATGCATCTGTAGTGTGAGTATGTCTCTTCAATTCTGGAAAAGCTTGCTCCTCCATGAGGTGAACATTCTCTTATAACAAGCAGCAATGCAATATTTAGTCTATATTTTTGATATCAGCATTCAAAAGAGGAGGAATGATCCCCTAATTGTTCACCTCTTTATGCAAAGAAAGTTAGCTTCATGTCTATTGGATATAACACTGTGTATGCTGGTTAATAGTATTATTTGGAAATAAATATATATTTATAGCATTAACATCTTCATAGGCAGTCTCCACTTGCAGCCATTTGGATGATGTACTCTAAATTACTTTGTGAAAAGAAGTATCATATTACATATTAACTCAGAGCAAAGTTTGTCTACAGAACACCAAAGGGATGAGACTGAAGTTGTTGTCTCCATCTGGAGTAGAATCAGGTGTCAAAGGAGCTTTAGGAAGTTCTTCGTGCTATGGGCAGCGTTGGAGAAAAGATAATACTGAATGACAGTGAAACAAGATCGCTCTGGGGACAGAAAACCTGATTTTGAGCCCTTCACCTTTAGGTATCTAAAAATGCAGCACAGGTTGTGAACAACTGAAAATTCTTAGCATCTGGCAGCAGTCTGGTGGCCTATGCTAAAGAGCTGGTGGTCTTAGTCCAAGTCTCGGCAGAAAGGAGTTCGCGTCATAAATGACATTATCTGGCAAATCTTTGTGATAGTCTGAGCAGAGGGGCCAAGCAGTAACTTGGCACAGAAACCAAAGCTCCCCTCATTGCAGAAATGTTCTCCCTAGATAAGGGCTGAGGCATACATATGGATCAAGAAAAGTCCCTGCCACTCTTGCTCTACTAGCTTTCCATGAATTAACAAAGAACTTCATCTTCAAGGACCATTGGGCTTTTGCTTTTTTCTTTTTTTTTTTTTTGTCAGAAGGACTAAACTTAGAGTGAAGAGTTTGAGTCCCATCTGGTACAAATCGGTAGGGGCTTTGCAGGCTTCAGTAGAGCTACACTGATTTACACCAGATGATGCTATTAAAGGACTGAACTATCCAACAATAATTATAAAAAATGTCTTTGATTATGTATGTGCAACAACTATTTATGTTTACATTGCAGAGATTTGCATGTAGCACAGTGGGGAGCAGTTTATCTCTTCAAAACATTGCACCAGCATAAATAATCCACTGACATTCAAATGAGCAAAGAAATACCCAGTTTTTACCACAAGATGGACCGTAAAGGTTTTTATTCATGCATCTTTTTCAAACAGATTTATCAATAATCCTCAAATGCAAAGTTCATTCTAAAGAAAAAAACATGGAAAAAATAACTTTTTTTTTTTTAAAAAAAGTGCTTTTCCAGGTATATTATAGATTGCTCTGAACAGCAAATGAGTCTAGATGCAACCAAACTATCCTGCACTGGAGAGAGAAGAGAATTGGGGATCTAGGGGAAAGCAGGACATCAAAAAATGCCCCATAAAAGGCAGTAGCATGCCTCATTTGACAGTGTTCAAAGCAAATTGTCAAAGAATATGAACCAGTTCAAATCCAGAGTGAATACTTGAAGCAATTGGACACAAACCTATCAAAGGCGGAGATGGAGATAATCATGTGAAAACTGGGAGACATTCTGCTGAAGTACCAGCCTGGAACAGCACAACAGAAATTACCATTGGGGGAATTGCACTGACATTTAAGCTTTCAAAATAGAAAATGCTTAAAATATGCAGTAATATGTTGTACCTTTGACTCACAAGAGGAAAAGGAGATGAAAGCGTAGGTAATATGCCTTTGATGTTGGAACTACATACATAGGTCTCCTGCTTTGACTTCTTTTTTTTTTTTCCCCTCTATTTGCTAATTGTGCTTTGGTGGTGCTTCGAAGGCATTAAATTTCTCAAATTAAGGCATGTTGCCCTATTCCAAATATAGCATTTCTCTTGAGAACAAGGGAGAAAAGAGTTGCTGGCATTGTAAGTTTGATGCCCAGCAGAGAACTGGAAGATGCACGGGCATCATTTTCATGGCCTGACTCCCTCCATTCACCTTCGCATCTGCCTTCAAATGCTTCAGGTACTGGTGACAATCAAACAGGTCTGGTCTAGCAGTATGGCCATGATTGCAAGGACAGCTCATCTTGGCATATGTCCTTGGATGAAGTCACTCAGCCCAGACTCTAAAATACCCTGGAAGTCACTTGGGAATCTGCTGCATTGCTTTTGTACCCAAAAGACCCTGCTGTCTTTGAGAGCAACCTCTGCTTTTGCCAAGGGGGATGAGGCAATAGTGGGAACTTTAAACAAAACACAAGGACATGAGATTCCAAGACTTGACAGCTCTGTGCTCTCAGCAGTTTCCTTTGCTGAACTCTAGAATTAACCCAGACATACCTAAGTATTCACTTGCACCCAACAGGAGTAGATTTTGCCCCACATGGGAAACCACACAGCACTGAACTCACCTGGGCGGTTTGACAAAGATGCAGGACTGTTGTTTCATGAAAATCATGTTGCCTCAGTTTCCCTATTAATAGAATGAGGATGTGATAATGATAATCTGTCTCTTGGGAGCACTGTGAGCAGTAATTAGTGTTTTTATTAGCTCTTCGAAGATGAAATGTGCCACATAAATGGTCAGAGTTATTAAACTGAATTTAATTGGCAAGGGCTTGAGAAAAAAATCTATCATAAAAGGATACCTTTGAACAAGTGAAGGAGCTAGTGGACTTGATTCTGGTGCAGGGATGCCCTTTTGCATGACAGAACAACACAAGCTCAGGATGGGGGAAGGTGAACCATCCCACCCGACCCACCAAGTCCTTTAATGGCAGCCTAAAATGAGAAGTCATATAAGGTATATGCTCAGGATCATCAAGAGTCAGAAACCACAGCTTAATTTCTGAAGTAAACAGGGTGAAAATGAGCTTCTCTATATAACCTGTCTGCTCAAAGCAATGGGAGAAAACTAGGCCCAAGTTCTAGCAGAGGAACATAACAAGGGAAGCACAAGCTTAGCTGGAAACTTTTGAACACCAGTCAGATGAGATAACTCTGTAATTCTGTGTTGTTGTGCAATTGTTTTTCTCTAAAAGCTGATATCTCTATTTTTTTTTTATGGCTGGCTGGGGGAGTGTGTGCAGTAAGCTGCCATCTTTAAAGCCCAGACTTTAATCCTAACCATAGCCAAACCTCCAGGCACAGTGCTCACCAGAATTTCAGTACAAGTGGAATCTGTCATGTTATCACTAAAAAACGGGGCCAAATTTTCAAAGATGTCCCTGCAATGAGGCTCAGAAATCTGGTTCTGAGCCATCAGGGGATTTGCATTCATGGCTTGAGTTTCCAAGACGACAATAGGAAGTTTAACTCCAAACACAATCATGTTGCACGAATGTATGTAAGTAAAAAACAAAGTGAGAAAAGCCTGTTTTCATTTTCTGGGACAAGCATGAGCAAACTAAAGTGACAACTGTACTTTTGCTTTGCTTGCAGGCTTCCTTTGGTTTCTCATGAGAGAGCTTGGATGTCCAGAAGCTGTGTTTATAGGACCTAGTCAGAAAAAAAAAAAAAAAAGTAATTGTTTTAAAACCTTCTCCTGATTTGAAATCAATGGATGTTGAGCTCTGAAGTCTCCCAATAGGTATTCATTTCATACTCATTAAATTCATTCTATTAATGGTAGTAAAGCTGTCTCTAGATCCTTAAATGGAATATAGAGGCCTGAGATATCAGAGAGTGTAGCGACAGGACAAGGGGTAATGATTTTATACAGAAAGAGAACTGTCCAGAATTGGACAGTTTCAGTGAGATTCTAGAGTGATCTTCCTTAGTGGCAGCAGTTTTTGCAGGCTGCCAGATACACTGACTGTGCTTCTAAGTCTGGTGTTTATTTTTTGCTTGATTTTACTCTCCATCGTGATTTAAATAGCTGGGTAATCAATGCTTCTCTTTCCAATTCTTTCACTAACAGGTTTTACAATCGTTCCCTTTCTGCTACATTTTATACATTTTTTAATTGGTAGCTGCTTTAATATATTTGTTGTGACCTGAACCAGATTCACCATACTTATAATAGTTTTTCAAGTACCCCTGTCAAGGCTACTGTGTCAGAAAAGTGGTTTTCGCCTTTTCTCCATATCTAAATGAGGAATTTGGGATGGTCTTTGTGTCATACACTTCAGATCCTTCATGTGACTGTACTTCCTAAATAGTCACATTAGTGCAATTCTAAAGCAGAATGTGTAATAATAAAGTGTGAATGATGGGAGAGATGCTCTTCAGGGGTAACTGAAGACTGCTGTTCATCATACCCCTTGCTTGAGCAACTCAAAACACCAGCCCAAATTTTAGTTTAGGCACCAGGTCAGTACTGAGCAAAGGAAGTGCTGAGGAGATGGAAGAAACGCATCATTGCAACTATCAGTTCCTTTGCAGGGAATTGTGTCAGCTGGGTTCTCACTCTCCTGCTTTGCCACCCACCTCGGGCTGTTGCTTTGGTGATGCCTGACATAACACAACCAGCCAAAAATGATCATGGCCATCCTGCAGGTTGCACGACAGCTCATATCCTCAAAGGTGTTGAGGTGCTTGCTCATTGCTATGTGGCAGGGTGGCTCTACACCGTCGTCTGAGTGACACCACAGCGCCTGAAGCCAGGCTCACCTGGCTCTGCAGGACTCCCCCAGACAGGGGGCACCAGGTGGTGCAAAGCCACTGTAGTGGATCCGGTGCCATCTGCCCTCCTGGCCATGAGCACAGAGGCTTTTGGATGTGCCAGCATGTCCTGGCTGCCAGAGCAATCCCTCAGTGCCGCTGACAGCTTGTATGAGGGACAGGACTGTGTCCAGATGGCCCCAGATTTTGAGGAACTGCACTGAGAGATCAAAACTGAACTCACCCCTACCTTGTCAGTGGTGGGGGCTAACAGCACTTTCTTCTCCCATATTCCCCATATCCTACTCCTGTCGTCTGCCATCTCTGACAATATCATCACTGACAATGCCACCCCATCACCACGTGGGCTGGCAGCCATCCCTGGCTCCCCTCGACCTGCACCGCCTGTCACCTTCCCTCCACCGCCCTTCTGAGGTCCAGCCTGGTCTGCTGTATGCCCCCTTCTCCTCCTTTCTGTGTGTCCTTCTTCACCACAGCCTCCCATCTGTCACCCATCCCCAAAACCAAGTGGCAAATCACTCTTCTCAGCATCCTGTGTATGTCTTCCAGACATCCTTTACACTCCTTTTTTCCATCCTACAGCAAGGTCATATTTCTTAACCTCACTTCCCAGATGCCCATATGCTTTCTTTTCTTTTTATATTATTCTTTCTTACTGTATCTCAGTTTCTTGTGTCATCTGTTTAGCCACATCTTATACAGCTGCCTTTTTCTCTCCATTACCCCCATTGTCCCTTCACATCACTCCTACAGCAAAAAAGTGGCCAGTAATCTCTTTTTTCTATCACTTAAGAAATGTTCTTGAGGTGGGAACTTCAAAAAACCTGTCAAGATCATAACAAACAGGTCAAATGTAGCAGACAATCTGTCTCATAAGTTGTCATCTCATCTGAAATGGCCACTGGATGCAAAGTACATAACAACTGTGCAGGGTGGTGGTGATGCACCCTTTCCTTCATGTCTGAAATTTATCCTGTAAACACTTTTGTCTTCAAGTGGGACTTGCAGTCATGTGGATGGACACTATTTAACAAGGGACATGTTATCATAAAAAAAACCAAAAACCCAAAACAAAACAAAACCAAAAAAACCAAACACCTAAGAAAGTTTAAAAAAAATGTTTAAAAAGCAACTCAAAACTTTCCTATATACTAAGATTTTCTTTTTTGTGGGATAGATTTACTGGTAGGACTAGAGAGATTGCATCCCTCTTCCCTCCCTAGCAAATAAGCCATGGCTTCTCATGAGAAGAAATACAACCCTGTCTTTATAATAGCACTATTCAGGTCCAGTTGTGAAGAAAACCTGCTCTGTGCTGCAAAACCAGCCCCTTGTCACTAATTAATCTCTTTTCTCTGGAAAATATAAGTGTTTCTTCCTGACTCTTCTTTTGTCTACCCCAGGCACACCACAAGCTCTTGTTTATCATCTCCCTCCCTTTCTCACCAGTCTTCTTGTCACCACTGGCCACTGATAATCACACATCAGGCAACATCTTGACCCTTATCCTGAAATTTCAAATAGGCCAGGTTTTGTTGGTTTTTTTTGCAATTTTTACTCTTGTCATTGTACGTTGGTGGTACCGTGCACTGGCTGATCATCAGCTCAGTTTGCCTTGCTGCCCAGCTTGTTTAGTGTCTTTTTGATTGGATTACATCTGAACAGCACTTTAGCTGTCTTAATATCAGGAAGTTCACTGGAGCCTCTATGATTTTACCCTGTGTCTATCACTTAGAGAGGACCGAGGCTGTATTTCTTCTGTGCTATGAAATAATGATTAACTGGAGCTCTGAACCCTGATCAGCAAAAACCTTTCAAATATTTGCAAGTATTCTACCCTTTGCCTCTCTGTGATCACCATTCTTGTCTGAAAACGTTGCTGTTAAACTGGGCGGGGAAGGAAAAATCACCTTAACACAGCAGCCAGGGTCTCAGCCTTTCTCTGAGTGCTGGTTCTGCAACAAAATCAGGTCTATGAAATGCAGAGAGGGCTTGTGGAATATTTCTGAATGCTGTAGAGGAAAGATCCACCCTCCTTTTCCCAGATGTGATGTCCACAGAGGCACATAAACCCCTCTTTCTGCTTCCATGTACATTGAGATGCTATGTGGATACACCCAGATGCATGTGGATGCACCCCGACACGTGTCCCTGCAAGAAGAAGATATGTTCAGATTGCAAAGAGTTAAGAGCCAGATGCAGTGAATTCTTACCAGGATTTGAGGGTCTCGAGCAATACCAAAATATTAGAATAATCCAAACTATTCTGAAGAAAATTTAAAAATGCTAGAGATAAGGGATACACAAAGAAATGTGAATACTTTAATATCCAAGCCAACTCTTCTTATTCTACGTGGGCTGGTGTGGTCCCCAATCCACAACACTCTGATGCTTCCTGTGGTAAAGGAAAAATTAAAAAACAAACAAGTTGAAATGGAGACTGTCAGACAGAGCAAAATAAACCATTGTTTGTGGTACATTACTTGGTGTGTGAGCACTGTATCAGGCCAATGACCCTCAGAGAGGCTTGTTCTGCTCATTCGTGCTCCTCCAAGCAGCAGTTTTCAGCCTTTGGCCAGGAGAGACCTTGTGGTCCATGAGGCAACCTCCAAGTGACCGGGAGAAATGACACCAGCTGGCAGGTCTGCAGTCAGAGAGAAAAATGACAGGGGATGGAAAAGCAAAACTGATTGAAAAATACTGCATTATGGGAATAAATTAATTTAATTCTTCTATGTCCATCTCTAAGACAGAGCAGGATGAAGTTATCGAAGAGGCTGATAAAAAAAATATACCCAGAAAGATAATGCTTCTAAAAATGTGAAAACACCTAAAGTGCGATCTAAGTTTTATGGATAAGAAATTTATCTGTCAAATCTTCCTTTTATCCTATTAGCTTTAAATGCAATCAAGGTGCCACAGTTAATAATGTGTCTCCTCTGTTTTGGGGCACACAGATAAAGACCAGTTTGTGGGTCAGGAGTGTCTGCTTCAATCTGATACTCACTGGGAACCCCAGGAAGATAAAGCCACTTATGTGCATCTGGCCAGCCAGGCACGGAGCAGAGAGAAACCAGTTCTGCAAAGGCACCAGAGGATCCCTCTCTGCTCCCTCCTGGTCAGTGGTGAAGTTAATGAATAGGAGCAGAGCCAGTTTTGTTTGCCACGGGCTGGTTGATGTGATAGTCCCTAATGAAACCCATGACCATAATGGACCAGAGAGTGATATGCAGCTGGGGTCTTCAAGGGACATTATTTTATCAGAGTAGATGAGAAAGTGGATTATATCTCCCCTTGCCTCCAACTTCTTTTTTTCCTTTGTGAAGTATTAAGTATTATTATAATATATATAATGTATTAAAAGTAAAACATGTTTTACGCGTAAAAATAATTGCTTGGCTGGCATAAACCATCACAGCTTTTTTGAGAAATGTTGATAATCTTTGGGACCAGCTGTCAAGCTCTTTGTAAAGCATTCAAACCAATACCATATACAAATCTTCTTTCTAATTTAATCCAGACTAGTTTAGACTAGGAGACATTTAGATGAATGAAAACTGTCTGAAGAGCCATCAGCAAAGTCAAGTAAAGCAAAGAACAAATCACCAAATTGCCAGATTTGGGGCAGATGTGCCCTGGAGAGGGGCTGGACTCTTTATGAGCTTCCTTTTAAGGCTTATTTTGTGCAGGGGAAGATTCTCACCTCCCATAGTACCAGTTCTGTCAAAGATTGTATCTTTCCATAGCAACACCTGACCCTTTCCTCCCCTTGCTGTGATTATACATACATATATACATATATGTACATATAGACATATTTTCTGTCTAGGGAAAGAATGGACAGCTGACAATTTTCTGTGGCATCAGCACAATTTAATGAAAGGAAGATTTAAAAACAATAGGGAGCTGGAATGTTACTTCTAAAAAAAAAATAAATAAATAAATATGGGGAGTCACAGGATCCACAATCATGTCAACAGCACAACAAGCTGTTATCAGTAGCTTCAGACAGGATCCTGCTTCCAGAAGAGACTGTACTATGACAAGTATTGAATAAACATGAATGACAGCACTTTGGAAACAGGCCACTGCTGGGGCAGCTGTGAGGATCCTGCAGGAACTGTCCAGGAAAAGGCAGACGCCTACTCAGAGGAGATGGTCCTCTTGCAGGCAGTGGTGTCAAGCTGGTCTGCAAGTGCCTGGATAAAATCCCAACTATACTTGCATCATCTCTGGTCACTGCTTTTCAAATGAAAAACACACATGTTGTTTTAGAAGCAGAAACATCTTTCACAGCATTGTTCAGCCCACGGTATGTAAGATGGGTTGGGTAGAGTTCAGCCTGCCGACACCTCTTGTAAGTACAAATAAAAACAAAAGGGATCTGCACCTAGAAAAATGTAGTATCTGAGAATGGAACAAATAGGAGCTGGAGAGGAATTCCTTGCTAGAGAAGACTCTGGAAACAGTGTTGTATTTACAGGAAAAAATAAGTTTGCCCAAAGGACTGAAGAGTTCAGTTTGCAAGAATTTAATCTCTGCACAAAGCTAACCTATAACCAAAAGGGAAAATATGTTCAGGTCCAGGAACGTGCCATAAAACCATTCAAAGTCCATACAAGCTGCTAATAAAAATCTCATATACCAAGGGATGACTTAATAAAGCAACCAACACATGGAAGTGCCACCCAGCCTGAGTAACAGACTACTGCCGCTGGTGAGCAAAACTGAGATGTTCTTAGTGTGAAAAAGAACAAGTCCTGAATGCTTGGACCAGCATATTTATAGGGTAAGAAAACATTTGGAGGAGGTGAATCCTACAGGACATCCTCAGGATGAAAACAGATCCCCTAACCATGTTAGCACAGAAACAAAACAGACTTTTAACAGTGGTACAGATGTGGAATTAAAAACAACAGCTTGTGTAGGAGGACATGGTCGTATTTGAGAAATCCAGCACAGAATGGATCCACAGCCTAGAGATAAGGGAACCTGAAGGTAAATTGAAGGCTGGCAATGACCCAAAACTGCTAAAGAGTTCACTGAAAAGCATAGAGTTCACGCTACTGATACTCCAGTGCTCTGATGTGAAGAAAAGGTATTAGCCGGGAAAAAAAAAAAAAAAAAAAAAGAAAAAAAGAAAAGAAAAGTCATAATTCCTAGGGGCCAATAGATTAGGTAGCGTGTTTGTTCCAGCTGTGAGGAGCAGGAGGCAGCCTATCAACATACCAAAATATCTTAGCATCTCTCATTAGAGCTGATGATTTTTCTTCTTTTTTTTTCTCTGATGAAACAGATGTCCAATTCATTGCATCTGAAACATTTTGTTTCATCCCCGAAGATCTGTGCTCCTCACCCTGGGGCAGTCCCCTGCTGCGGCTGGCCCACAGCTCAGGGCCCTGTGAGCCTGGGGGCCTTGGGGCCGTCGTTTGGGAAGGATTCCCGGGTTCATGGCCCCAGAGCAAAGCCGACAGGCGTGTTTCAGGGGAGGCTGAAACAAAGGATGTTGAAATTCCCAATTTGTTAACCTTATGGACCCTATGAGGCTGCTCACAACCGTAGGACTTAAAAAGGACAGAGAGAGGAGAGAAAAAAAAATAAAGACAGTGCATTCCTTGCTTGATATTATTATCCCAGGGCCAGCGTGGGCTGGGGACCACTGGGGCAGAACAAAGAGTCAACGCAGACGTCAGTGTGCTCAGACGGAGGGTCCCGCTTGCTGAATGAACCAAAAACTTTTGACTTTTTAATCCCAAACTCAGTCAGAAGGTTATTAGACCAATGACTGCTGGGCCTAAACCAACAGCAAGCCCCTGACTGACGATTTCTACCGATGATGCTAATAAAACACAGGACTTCTTTGAAGCCAAAGCATGTTTCTGCTCTCGCCATATACAAACCATCCTGAAGAACCATATGTGATGCTTTCCTAGCGCCGTTCCTCTGGCGTTCACGTGCATCTCTGATGAAATATGGTCCCACTAAAGTCATGGGCAAATTGTGTTCAGCTGTGTTTGAGTAATAATGCTACACTCACAGATATATATAAAAAGCTGCTTCCAAATCTGACGGAAACTGAAGAATCTTCCAGGCAAAGAGAACTTCTTTAAATAAGCCTGAAGAGTGAAAGACATAAAGGAAACATTAGAAACAAAGTTTGAAGTAAAACTCTCAGTGGAGGGCCAAATCCTTGCTCAGTGTTTACAAAGAGCTCTCAGCCTTGCAGCTGAATTAAGGGTCAGCATCTAGAAAGGTGTTAAAGGTGTTAAAGACTGAAGTGATAATAAACTCACCAGGTCCTTCAAAATAGCAGTTCAAGACACATTGCTCACCTTTAAAATGCTGTTAATTATGACACTTTTAAAACTAGGTGCTAGAAACCCAGGAGATCAAATTATAGTCCCTATGTCTAGTTGCAGTTCTGATCCAGTGTCTCCTCACAGACACACCTACTCAATCCATTTTGGACACATATTTTTATATTCATTCTTTGTAGCAAGATGTGAGTCAGTAGCCATAAGTCAGGAGAGCCAGAGGAATTACCAGATAATCACCTTAAAAGGTTGGGGTTTATTTCTCTTTAGATTTTGTCTTCGTTAGATCTTTTATGTGCTGAAAATAGGAAAAATATGCCCACCTGGGTGTCAGTAAACATTGCTGGAGTCCACATCGAGCTGATCTATTCCCTCTTGGAGACTTCTTTGCAGGGAAGACTATGTCCCGATTTACGGTAAGGTAAATGAGAACAAAATTAGAGTTCTCACGAGGGCGAAATAATCTTTGGATAATCACTGGAATTGTCTTCAGCTCAGCCGCATGAACAAAGTTTTAATCGGAAAGAGACTTTCATTTTGTTTACCATTTCCCACTACACCAGTTAGGTAGAATCACCTCATTTTAGAGCCTAAGGAAGTTTTAGCTGGAAAGAGAGAGCTCCTGGTGACAGTCCCCGAGAGATGCTGGGACAATACGGCCGCACCCCATAGCTATGGCAAAAGAACTGGTACCCAGTTAAGGCGTTCCCGCGGCGGGGACGTGTGTCAGAGCTGCACCGGGCACATAGAGGAGGTCAGGGTTTACATCAGATTAATGCCATGTACGGGACCAGAGCAGCGCAGGGCCCGCAGGAACCTGGAGGAGAGAAACCCGGCGGTGAAGTGCGCGGGGATGCTGCGGTGACAGAGCATCGCCGACCCCTCCGCGCAGCCTGAGCTCCGTCCCGGGGGCGAGAGCACCCCGCGGGAACCCTCCGGACTCAGAGGGAAGCGGGGGTGTGTGCGGGAACCCCGGAGGGTGAGGCGGGAGCGGAGCGGGTGCGGATGCGGCCGAGGATGCGAAGCGGGACCCCTGTCAGAGCGGCCGGCCGGGAGCTACGACACGGCCTAAGAGTGCAATTAGCATTATCTTGATGAATTTTGAGGCAGCGAGTCCTTGCTGTGCCTTTCAGAAGTCGCAGGGCACTCCGTCCCCATCTGTTCCTTTACGATTATTATTATTTCACTACTTTTTTTTTTTTTTTTTTTTAATAGTAATCGTTGACCTAATATATGTGACTGGGGGGAAAGGGGAAGATGTGGCTCCTACAACGTCAATCAAAACTCTTCCTCAAACCCTCCTCACATAAACACTTTCTATCTCCCAGCGGTGCTGGCAAGATGTTCATAGCCAAATACATGATTCTATTAATGAGCACTTATATTTGCTAAGGAATGCAAATTCTTTCTCTCCGTGTATTATTAGCTGTATCAGAATGTTTGTCCTTTCAGTCCTCTTTGAAGTTGAAGGAGGAAAGGCTGTTATGTGGCACTGAGAAGGAAAAAAAAAAAAAAAAAGGAAAAGGAAAAAAAATGAGGGGAAAAACCACTTCTAAGTCCTCCGGGTTTTTATTTGTTCTCTTGCCAAAACTGCCAAAGGTAGCAAAAGTTACAGAAATTATTTCAAATGTGTGTTTTTTTCCTCCAAATTAGATAGATTTTTTTATTATTATTCCAACTGATCGTTTCCTTTTAATAATAATGGGATCTAATGAACAGCCTGCTTTGACTTTATAAAATAATCTCTCTGATGCTCTAGAGAATCTATTACGAGTTGGAAGGAAATAAATCCAATTGCCTCCCCAAACATGAGAACAGTGGTTTTCAGAGCTTTAAGCCATTAATGAACAACCTCTCCCTCTCCTCGCTGTGGTCGTTTCGTGCTGATGCTGTTATGGGACCCAGCAGCGCTGGGGTGCTGGGGCTGAGCCCGGTGCCCGTTTCCCCCTGGAATTCCCGGCGGGATGCGCGGAGTTTGCTCAGGTTGCGGCGGGGCCGGTGCGCCGGTCGCTGCGGGTTTGGAGAGGAGCGCGGGTGCGGAGGAGATTCCGCACCGCTACGCAGAGGCTGGACCCTCACCCACCCCGGGGTGGACACAAGTGGGGGCTCTCTGCAGTGAAGTTTTTATTCCAGATAAGGTGGGGGGGCGGAAAGAGAGACTCTGCGTCAGCTCAACTTTTGTCATGTATCACTTTTCCTCTTGAAAGGTGTTATAACAGCAATTCAATTACAGTAAATAGTGTACATCATCTTCACAGCTGGAAAATTCTGTAACTAACTGTGACCAAACGTTGTAAAGGAATATAGCTTAACCAGTATTACTTTTTTTTGTTGCTGACCACAGGTTAATTAATTTCAAGGAGCTTAGTATATCTAAACAGAAACACACTGAGATGCTGGCAAGAAATCATAAAATATAAAACGTGGAATTAGGGAGATCATGTGAAATCTCCACAGCAGTGTTTGATGCCTGGGAATAATTCCGGCCGTCTCCCTCGGCCAGCCCCCACCCCAGTCCCTGGTCCCACAGAACAAGAGGAGGCATCGAGCCAGTTGCCAACACCCCAGGGCACACCCGTGGGTGTCTGTCTATCCCCCGTGGGTGTCCATCCCCCGTGGGTGTCCATCCCGTCGTGGCTGTGTGCCGCCGGGAGCGCGTATAACCGCGGCCGGGGATGTATGTGCCGCGCACTGAGGCTCGCCTATATAAACTTCCAGCAAACCACGCTTGCAAGGAGCAATATATACATGACAGGCCGTACATAGAGAGTTTTGTTAAGCACCCATTTCCAGCCCGGTATTAAGTGTGTGCACGAAGAGCGTTTCAAGTCAGGGCTGCAGAAAGCTGGCGGGGTCCGGGGAGAAGCCCATAATCACTCGTGTAAAAAACCCCGAGCCAAACTCCCCATAAGTCAAGCACAGCTCTAATTTCAATTAATGGTAATATTACCTGCCGTCTCCAGTTGCAATTGGGAAGATTTAAAGAGGATTTAATTTACTTGGCGGGTATATCAAAAGCGTCATGGACCGTAGGAGGTGTTTTCATTCCACACATCTACCTGATGCACTTTGCTGCGGACACTGCCGGCACGGGCAAGCAGCAGGGGGGGAAACGGAATGTGGGGGGGGGGGAGGGGGGGGGGGGGGGCGGGTTGGGGGAGGGGGGGGCGGGGGGGGGGTGGGGGGGGGGGAGGGGGGGGGG
>JANHGL010007261.1:12236-23076 GCA_024611195.1 Ceyx melanurus | reverse complement strand
AGCTGTGACCTTGGTGGCAGCTGTTTGTAAAACAGTAGAGAGATGTTTTGACTCTGGGTGTTGTGACACCCCAGCCACTCACCCCAGGGGGTGGCTGGCTTCTTGTCCACTTACCTTGAGGTTAAAAGGGTATAAAAAGAGCTGTAAATTAATAAATAAAGTCTTCTTGGCATCTTGGTGAAGAAAATCGTCTCTTCTCACTCTTTCTCCTCCTCTGGCATACTAGCAGATAAGCAACAATCAAGGACCAAGCAGAACAGAACATAAAGATCAAGAGATCTTCAGCCCATGCTAAGCCAAACCCTAACCATGCCTTCTACTGTGCTTTTTTTTAAAAAACAAAACAAAACAAAATGAACAAAACAACAAAATTGAACTAATTAAATCAAGTTTTCTCTCACTTCTTCTTGTTTAGTGTTGAAGGCACTTGCACATAGTGACCCGTGCAGCTCTCTAGACCCTTACTTCCATGTGGCCCCTCAGACACAGAAGTCACAAATCCCCACCCACCTGGGACTAGTGCTAATCAAAGCCCAAAGGCAGTGGAAATGCCCCAGAAACCTTAGAGCAGAGCCAGGGCTTCATTCACTTGGAGCTGAAGATTTTTACCATGAGGTAAATCTGAGCGCCTGGGATGAGAGCCTGCACAGCCTCCTCCAGGGCTTGTTTTACATGAGTTCCCAGAAGTCCTGTGCTATGATGATGGCCAGGATTAGGAACAGCAAGGCTGAGGAGCTCAAGTGATTCACAAAGATCAGATAAGCAAGAGGAGAGCTGACACTGAAAGGAGCAAATTACTTTTGGACTATTTGGGGATAAGGCAGGGACTTCTACATATGTGTCCACAGGCACACACTTAATGCTTGGGTTGGAAGAGCCTGTTTTCCTGCTATAATTGGCCCAGTGGGAAGGCAGGATGGGAGCTGGCGTCAGGCTGCTGGAGTTATTTAGCTCTTCTCACCATCTCAGTGAGCATTATCTGGCCAAACTCAGAATATGTTCCACCCATTGGGACTTCCCATCTCCAGAAGCAAATCTTTTTCAGGCCACCCTGACTCTACCCTTCCCAATGCTAACATACCTCAGCAGCTACAGCATCTGGTGTTGCCTAACCACCTTTTGGTGAAAAGCAGCCACTCACCACAGCTGCCAGCAGCCCTCTATTACATATGAAAGGAAAAGTACAGAGCAGGATTAGAGATCAAAACAATGCATGGGAGATCTCTGCTTCTGAATCATTCAGTGCTTGGAAGCTAGGATTAGGGATGGTGTGACAGGAAGCCAATAGCTCCTGCTTTTTTCTGGGACAGGGAGAGTTTGCTAGAATTCCATGGGACTTTGCCCCAAACTCTATGCCAAATGATAAATCCTTCAGATTTACATAAACACTGGTGTCATTCTAGATGGCTTCTATGTAACTGTAGGGTATGTGTGGATCTTCTGGTTATACAATAGCAGAAGCAAATAACTTAATAGGTCTGTTGTAAGTAAAGCCTGCTTCAAAGGCTGGAATTGAAGTCTTGATTAAGAAAACCAAGAGATGAAGCATATGATTTACACATATTGCAACACCTTCCAAGATAGAATGAGGGCTGGTGGTAATAGCAGTAAGCGCCTCCTGGTTTGTCTCGGGGCATAAATTGTTCTTCAGACAAACGTGGGCAAACCTAGAACCATCCTAATATTAGGCAGAGACAACAGAGACTGAAGACCTCTTTATTGTTGTTTTCTCTTAAGCCTAGAGCATTAGAGAAGATGTTGCCTTGGCAGGAATTTGCCAGTATAGTCAGAACTCTGTGCCTGGCTGGTGCCTTGGGTTGATCCGAGTGCTGTGGTCAGTGCTCAGGCAGTGACACCAAAGGAATAACATTTTTGCTTAGGCCCAGGAGGTTCATGTAGGCTAGTTCAAGCTAACACCAGAACAGCCACCTGCCTTGACTAGGCTATCTAGCAGCACCTTTGCTCCTCAGCCCTACCATGTGGGGCCACCTAGGCATAAGCACCCCTCACTCCCAAGGTACCACCCAACCAATCTTTTTGCCCCTTGCTCCTGCTCCCTTGTTACCCCATGTTATTCTGTAGTCCAGATGTGTCCTGACACACAGTATATGTAGTGTATATATAGGATACAGGGAACATGGACAAATTATCTGGGAAATCTCTTGGGAACTATAACTTGCCGAGTACAGATATGGCTATTCCCACTCCCACTAACACATGTTGGCCTAGAAAATCTCTCAATGTTTTTGTTTCTAATGAATTCATGTTAAGAAGATGACAAAGCTTCAATTAGTAAGTTATTGTTATCTATTAGATTTGGAGAACCTCTGTTGACTCTCTGAATAACTGTCTTTCTGCTTCAGGTTAACGTTATTGGAGAGGCTATTGAAGCACACACCTAACATGAAACAATACAACCCATGGCTTATAAATTAACATTTTACTGCAGTAATCTTTCATGAGCAGTACCTCATTTGTGTAGCCCTGTCCACCTTCATGTGCAAATACAATGCTCATGAATTTTAATAGATATTGGAAATGCTCACTGGAATGAGAACAGACTCTTTTTCACTGGCCACAAATATAATATGGCACTAACATTTTTTTTCCACCTACTCATTTTTTGATCCTGGCTTCTTATTTAATAATAAACCAGGCTGTGAACACATTGACTCATCTCTTGTTTTCTCAAAATATTGAGAAGTTTTATTTATTTTTTTAATCACTAACTACTTGGGAGAAAGGAATGCCTCATAAGATAAAGGCATTTAATTAGTTTGTTTGCTGTTAAGAAAAATATGTAGGTGGATGTGGGCTAAATGCCAAGCCAAAGTGTTCTGGCTTTACTGACAGTTCAGCAAAAGAAAGATTAGACGTCATGGAAAAAAATACTCCCTGAACAGGAAAAGCTGGACAAGGCACATATTTCTCTTCATGATCTAGCTTTGTAACAGTAAAAGGAACCACTAGCATTAGCTAACAGAACGTACTTAGGGTGTAAAAAAAAAGCTACAAAACAACAAAAGCATACCTGAATTAAAGGACTTTGCCAATTATGAGATTTCTTCCAAATTTCTTTTTTTCATTGTTATGAACATTATTATTATAGCAAAAGTGAGTACTCCCTCATGTCCCTAGCTTGCTCAAAGGCCAACATGTCAGCTCTGTTCAGAGACACTGTGAACATTTGACTACATTATATAAGTTTCAGAGAAGACATCAGGCTACTTTTGTTTGTAATTCAGAGCACAATACAAAGCAGAATACTTTTTGCAACCAGATGAGCAAACAAACATCACCGTATCAATCATCCTAATCTTTAATGCTTTTCACATTCCTGTGGACATGAAACACTTGAGATACAACGTGCTGGAATGCCAAAACACAGAGTCAATAGAGTAGCAGAAGCCTGCTCAGACTTTTTCTGTATCTTGCTGAACGCTAAATTTGCATCACAACTGGACATCCTTGGTGCTCTGTTCACAAGTGGATCCTTCTGCTCCACTGCTGCCAAAGAGCTATTCCCCACACTTGAATTTGTGCTGCATTCTGAAGTGGGAGAACACCCTTCTGTACTGAGCTCCTCTCCAGGAACTGCATGGCATTTCAGACAGCTTTCCAGCTGTCTGCTACATCAGGAAAGCCTACCAGGGTGCTTTGGATACAGTATCTTATTGCCAGTCATCCCTTACCCTTTAGACTTTTGTCCCAGGTATCAACCAACCAGCTCCATACCTTTCCTGAAATCCATGATTCTTATTATAGTGACCTGGCTTATTTTATGATCACTAAATTAACTCCCACATTTGTATTGTTAAATTAGTTTCTATTAACCAGAAAAGATACTGAAATAGTCCATTATTAGCTGCCTCCCATTTCGGAGATGAGTTGGTGCTACCATGTTGGGTCTGCTTCTCCAACAGACCTTTGGGACATACAGTGTCTGTTTACCCACCCTTCAGATAGGCATGACCCAGCAGCTGCCTTTAATCATCATCACATTCATCTTTTCCATATTTTAGAGAGAGGTCTATTACAGACCCTCCTATCATACTACTTTGCTTTTCCCTTTTATAAGTGGAAGGTTTGTGTGCATGACTGTACAAATGCTTGTGAGAAGCTTAGTGAGACAGTTTCTTCAGAGCCACCCACCACCTTGTCCAGATACATGTATAGGACACATCTGTACACAAGTCCCCAGAACAAAACAAATCTAATGGGAGACATCTAGTTTTGAAGACTGGATCCAACATTGCCAGCAGCTGTTGGCAACCACACAGGGACTGCTGGATGGGAGAGGATTGAGGTACAAATAGAGCACGAGAACTTACATCAGGTCAAAGATCATGAACCATGAGCCAAGTGAAAGTATTTTTAAAAATAAGTAAAATTAGCAGGTGGATGGTCTGCTCCCCAGCTGGCAAAGAGAAACCTGGCTCTCACACTTCCTCCCACCACGAGATCTTCCTTTGCATACACTTCTCCCATTACAACTTCTACTTGCACCACACATCAGAGAGTCTTCTAACTTTTGTTCTTATGGAACTCCAATTTCCTTAGGAGATGGGCTGGAAACCCTACCTAAATACACAGCAACTGGTTCAGCATTTCTCACTGCTGAGCCAGTAACACCACAGGCTAAAAGAGTGCAATTGCCACCTTGGAAGCCATGGCTTGGGCACCAGAGACAGCTTGTGTCCCTCAGCATGGCATCTTCCATGCTCCCAGGCAGGGTTTGCAACTTGTTATTTTACCCTATATTGCCATTGCATCAGGACTGGTATCATACAGACACTTCAAACCTCATCAGATTACTCTTGCTTTTTAGCATGTCAAGAGGGAGAAAAAAAATATCAAGATTGGCTATGGAATTTCTCCTCCAGAAGAAGTTACAAATTAAATCCTGGGTTAATAAACCTGCATTTTACCCAATATGACCATCCAGAGTAAGGCTAAAGGCAACATACTCTACCTACCACAACCACATGGCTTGGCTGGCTGATATCCTGCCAGGGAACAGGAGCTTTTCCAAGTTAATTTGTTCCTTCATACTTTATATCATCTTCTCTAGATCACATACCCTCTGGCAGAATAACACAACTATCATTCTGTAACATGCTGCCTGTACACTTTCCAGTGTGGACCTCCTTCCTCTCCTAACATTACCCTACCCAAATTGATGAGCTCTACCACAACCACAGCTGCTGTTTTGCACCAGGGAACATACCCATGCATGCACAGCACCCACTGCACATGGCTAGAGCCCAAGTATTTTTTTACTAGGCTGCTTTTGAAAGCTGATTCTCTAGCACTGAGATATAAAACCTCCACCCCGACACCAACTTCCCCAACATATCCTAGTGCCTTGTGAAGTTCCATTTCTATTCTCATACTTTCTGTAGATCTATGTTCAGTTTCCATTTAAAAAAAAAAAAAAGCCAGCTCTGTGCATCTTCCTCGCTACTTTTGCTCTTCCTCCCCAGTGATGATATAAAGGAGAATGGTGAATTTCCTGGCCACAGAGATGTGGGTGGTGTTTTAAATATATAAGGAAGCTCAACAGAAGTGCTGATGGAAAGGTGAATGAGAGAGGTTAGAAGACTTGGAAATACATCCCTTAAGAGAAGGAAAAAAAAAAAAAAAAGATTAAGAACAGAATAATACTGGAGAATAGGAAGCCTACTTAGTTACCAACACTTGATGTTCACAGTAGCACACTCATGCTTGGTTTTCACTCCCATGTCTATGTCTCAGGCTGAAGATTAAGTTAACCTGCACATTACCTGTACTTGAGAACATCATCATTTACTTATCATCATAGATCTTATTTAGACACCAAGTAATAAGATTGTAATGTAAATAAGTCAAAGGCAATTTTTGAAACATAGGCATCCATCCCAAGATAGCTCCTTCATAAAATTTTACAGCTAAATATTGACATATAAAAATATAGATCTGAGATATATTTCATTCCTTAAGATGCACTCAGTTATTTTCATCCCTTATATAAACTTGCTCACTATCATTGAAATACATTTTTTATTTTTTTTTCCCCAGCTTTGCCTTGGAAGACAGCTTGATTTCTCTTGTCTATTCACATGTTGGTTGAACACTGCCCTCCATATTATCCTCTGTTCTCTGCATCCACTGACTGGCAGATGATAAAAACTTTAATCTCATCAACTGCAACCCCTCAAAGAGCACAACCCACTGACAGAGCAGAATGACTGGGCTTCTCTGCATGTACACATCTGGGAGGGAGGGAGAGGCTATCATGAGATCAGAGCATAATGGCACTTGGATAAGATGGTTTATTTCAAAGTTTTGTAGAACAGGTCTGGCTTGGGTGCCAAACTCTCTGAAACCTTGAAGGATCTCATTTCACAGATCCAAGTATGGGGAAGGAAGGATTAGGGGGAAAGAGGTGTCCTGAGTTATAACTGAACTGCATCAGAAATCCACAATACCAGCAGCAGCACAAAAAAAACCCCTTAATACTGCCAGCAAGAGCTCTGAATGCCCCCTCACTCTGATGCTGTGTGGGAGCATTACCAGCAGGGATCCCTGACATCTCTGCATGTGCACATGCACACACAGTGATTCGTCATCAAATGTGTGTGAGCAGCTCCTACCAAGGACAGATTGTCAGTAAGACAGCTGTGAGAAAGTGATACAGGGCAATATAATTACACCTGCTTGTCTGCTTGTCTCATTGCTGGGTAAAAACTGTGAGACTCATGCTGAGGAGTGCTGAGTCCCTTAAAATTAATCTGAAGCCACCCTGCACCCCTCAGGATCGGAATCACTGAACACTCACATTCTAAATAAAACTGACCAAAATACATGAGGAAAGTTTTCTTTAAAAGAAAAGTCAGCTTAAACAATCCAAATGTTTTGCAGAAATGGTCTGATGTGTTTTCAGAAAAAGGAAGAGAGCAAACAATTTTTCAGATTAACAAAAACGAATGAGAAATTTATTTTTTTTTTTTTGATAGGGTGATTGTGGGGTTTTTTTGTTTGGTTGGGTTTTTTGTTTGTTTCGTTTTAAGTTATGTTCTGTCTATTAAAATATGTTCACTTACATAACAGTAGAGTACAAGATGTCCATACCATCAAAATGAAAGGTTTTGGGAGAATTATCATTTCCTATTTAATTAGGAATAAAGGAGAATTGTTTTGCTAGAAACGTGGACTTTCTATTCCCACACAGGATTTAATTGTCAACACCTGACTTTAGAACAGAAGTACTAATTTCTCAGGAGCTCCAACACTAAAAACATACTTCCCCTAATTAAGTTTTGTGGTAACTCCTGTAATAAAGGCAGGATTGAGATAAAGAGACTTTTCCTTAAGGAGAGGGGGAAAACTGTTGCTTGAAGTACTTGTTTGGAAAAGATACAAAGTTAATACATCTTTCCATAATGGCATATTCCTTAGACTGGACAGAACCCATTGAGAAAGCACACAGAACAGTCATGGAGCACATATGAAACTCAATGAATCTCTCACTTTCCCACAGAGAAAATTGGCCATTGGGCGTTTCCATCTTCGCATCTTCAAGTCATTACATCCCAACCACTCACTGGATAAACTTCAGCTAATTAGATCAGTCTCCCAGGTTTTAATCCATGAATATAATTCAAAGTTTACACCATAACACCAAAAACTCCCTGACACCAACAGCTTAATTTGCTGTCATCGATCGTGCCACTGCCACTTTAATCAGATAGGCTGCAAGTGACAGAGACCCACTGACTTAGCTACCTGTGGTGTAATCTTGGGTGTGTAATACTGACTTTTATATTAATAAAGGCTGATATCACCATGATGCACTCCTGAGGCAGATAGGAGATGCTGAAATGAGTGGAGTAATAAGGAACCCCACCCTTTCCATATATACTTGCTAATGACTGGTTTCCCTTAATAAAATTCTTCTAAAGGACAGGCCTTTTCCTTCCCAGCAGCCATACATAATACCCACATAAGCATAAATGGAGATGTTTCCTTCCAAAGTAATGCAATATCAAAAGGTATACCTCCATCAAGCTCAGGGCATGTAAAGTGTAAAACAATATTAAGCACAAGAAAGTTAATTCAATGTGGGAATATCAAGTCTGTGAATAAGCCCTTGCAGACAAGACATTACTTTCCTATACAACCCACATTCTTTTCCAAAGGTTATCTCTTCTCACAACAAGAGACAGAAATTTACTTATGTCCACCCTACATCCCCTTGGGTTCACAGTATCTTAGTGCAGTCCCACCATCATTACTGATTTCAGGAATTGGGCTGGACAATGCAGAGCAGCAGCTGGGCTGTTCCTCCTGAGCTCACTATTGCCCCACTTCACTAACACCAAACTCCAACAGAGAGGAAGAACACAGAAAGGAACATCAGCCACAAATACATCTCCCAGAGCTCATCTGTTGTCATCTTTGATCAGATGCCTGTTACACAAAATCAACAGAAGACTCAAAGGCAAGGTTTGTACACTTTAACCTTTTATATTTAATGTCCTGGTAACTGGCCTAGAAGTCCACTCTGTAGCCTGCTTTCACTGTATATCAACCCCTTATTTTTTTCCCCCCTTTGCTGTTGCCACAAAGGGTAACATTTTCTCTCAAGCACCCCTAAAACTTCCTCTCCTTGCTGTGCTAGATTGCTTTAAAGTTAATTAGAGACAAAGACCATTAGGAAAATGAAGTAAGGTCTGAACACATCTGTGTGTCGCACTTCTCCATCCATCTGTAAAGATGAAGCCCAGGGAAGAAAGGAGAGGAGAATGGAGCTGGTGTGGGGCAAACATGAAAGACCCAAGAGAGAAACTCACAGTACAGGTGGGGGTGAGATGCCTGCAGTTCCTTGCCTAGTGCCGTGAATAGGGAGCAAGAGGATGATGAGAGCCCTTGGTATTTAAGTTAGGTGTGCAATCCATCCCTGCAAGGAGACAGCAGAGTTCAGGGAAAGGGTGCAGAGAACTGAAAATCCCTGAAACAGCTCCCACCTTTCCACATTCTCCTCCCATCTGAATAGCAAAACCTTTGTTCCAGATCCTGAAACCTGACCCACATCATGAGAGCAAGACCAACCCCTTGGACCTCCAGAGAGACCAGCAAGGCTCAGGACAGGGCCTGGAGGTGGCCTTTGAGGAGTAACACTGATTTGCAGAGAGGTGTATGTGAAAGGTCTGGCACATCCTTGCAGATCAAGGGCAGATCAGAGGCCTCAAGCTGGGAAGAGTGGGCCTGGGCATTAAAGAAGCATCTCTCCACACAAAGGAAAGTATCAAAAAATACCACAGCTTTACCGTCACTGATGTTGGGGAGCACAGGGGGAGCCCGAAAAGTATATGAGCCCCAAACCTGTACAAACAGAGCAAGATGTGCACCTGCCTTCAGGAAAAGGCCATGTGAGGCTGGGGGCTGAGGTAGCACATGGTTACAGCAGGGCTGGCAGCAAATGCACTGGGTGGGCCTTTGCCCAGACACCAACCCTCCTCCCTCACCACTTAGCATGGGGGAAAAAGCTCAGAAGGGCTTTTAGGGAAGACTGGGAGAAAGGCAGGGTCCCAGCTGCCTCCAGTTATCCTGCCCACTAGTATGGAAAGGCAGGGGAAGATGAAATGAAGCAAAAAATAAGGGTGAATTGACTGTGATCATAGAATTATAAAGGTTGGAAGCAACCTTCAAGATCATCAAGTGTGCTAAATATTATCAGGAACTAAACCATGTCCTTATTACTCCAGTAGACAGCAACCTTCACTCAGCATTGCCTAATCACTGTAGCAATTTCAGTAACACAGCACAGGGACAGAGGTTCTTGCAGAAGTACAATGCACAGCCCGTGAGGTTTTGTTTCCTCTCAGAGAGGATGGATGATGTCCAGGTGCCACACCAACCCTTGCCTCAGAAAAGCCATGAGTGAAAGACACATATGCAGCCGAGATCAGAAAGTACCTTGTGCTCATCACATGGAAAGCACTATGAAAACTGGAGGGGAATATAGGAGGGACAGATCCTGAGGTAATTACTCTGCCCTTACTCAGTGGAAATTTTGCCTGAATAACAACTGAGTAATGACTTTGCATGTTGGCACACACATGACACACCATTGCGTTTTATAAGGGAGTTGTCTAGATTTCTAATTAGTTTGCACTTGTCCTGGTTATATTTTGACAAAACAGCACTAGACAAGTCTGTTTCTTCTACCCCCTCCTGTATTTAATAGCATCTGTGATACACCTAGAAAACACCTGGACGGGCCTAGCTCCATTCTGCAACCTGAGTGTAGCTACAAGGTGCACAAACACAAACTCACTGCTGACTTTGGGGATGCTCCAAGGATGGTGGCATGGAAAGCCTGATTCTGCTTTAAACTATAGTATGGAGAGGACATTTTTCACCAGGCACAGACACCATTATGCATGGTTGGACTTTATACACCACCTCCTGAATCGTAAGGTGATGTGACTGTGCCAACTGAATGCAAAGATGTGACCCTTTGATGTCTTTGCTGAAGGCTGTAGGAACAGCTGGGGTTTGTGTTGCAAGGAAAGCACTTGAACACCATCTGCTCACCCCAATTTCAGCTCTGTCCACAAGCAGACATTTAGCAATGAAAGCTTAGGTCTCAAAGCACTTCTGAAATAAGAGTTACAAAAGCTACTGAAAACATGTATCATTTCTGTATGTCTATGGGGCCTCATGCACATAGGTCTATGTGACCTGGTGCTCCTTGTGTACTTTGTCTAAAGCCTACGAGAAAACATGTATCATTTCTGTATGTCTATGGGGGCCTCATGCACATAGGTCGGCGTGACCTGGTGGTCGTAAATCCCAA
>JANHGL010007261.1:0-12136 GCA_024611195.1 Ceyx melanurus | reverse complement strand
AATGGCTTATAAAAGAGCTGTAAATATCCAGGGATGCATGCATGTTAGGAGGAGTTATCCCCCATGCATCCGGCGCCACAAATAAAGAATCACTGCTACTTAATAATTGGCTAATAGTCCGTTTTTCCGGGAATCACTTCCCTTGTTCATCTCTCAAGAAAAGCCTGATCAGAACTGCCCGTAGATTGACAGATGCTTTGTCCTGTTTGTGGTTTAATGCTTCACCACCACGATCATGTTTGGGAAGAAATCCCAAAGTAGCAGTGTCTCTGATCCAGCACTGCTCCAAGACTTGGAGGCCACCTGAATTCCTTCTCACCATGAGCAGCCGCACGTCCTAATGCAGGCCTGACCCATGATGACTGTTCTCCCCCACCTGATTTCCTGGTCAGAGTTCTCAGACTCCTCTGAGCACACACTTAAGTTATTATATAATACCTTCTAAATGCTGTTTCAGCATCACTGAAACGTTGCTTTTGAAGATGAAAAATAAAACCCCATCACCCCACAGAACTCTGTCATCCAAAGTTACTGCAGAATTAATTCCACTTGCAGCTGAAAGGCACTGCAAGTTTTACAAGATGGTTCTTATTTCTTTGAATAGATGGATGGAGATTCCCCTGGCAGACACATGCATTTTCATTTCTAAACCCAAAGGAGAATGTGTGTGTGTAATTATGCAGCAATGTGCTCTCAATCAGGGATTTAATAGTACAAGATACAGAAAATGAAAATACCATGTGCATCAAGCTAAATATTGTCCTTATGAAACACAGTGATAACCACACATCAAAGCACAGACCAGCATGCAACACATGCTCCAAACAGCCCTGAAAGTCACATCACAGTACAATGGGTGAGTTTTCATCCCTCCCACATCCTCACTGAAGCTGACAGGACTATGAAGAGTGTCTGAGCCCAATGTGCTGTTCAGTCTGAAACCTCCGCTTGTTGTGACAAGCATGTTGTTATAGGAAATATATTGCAAGCATTTGGCACCTTTAAATCTATTTTAATCCTTAGATAAGATCAGTTTACTAAAACAAGCTCAGAAATTGCAAAGGTCTTAAAGTTGAGCAGTTTCAGAAAAGCTTTTAAGGGAATGGGTCAAGCACGTAATGCCAAGTTTAATAGCAGCAATTTAGGATGGTGCTATGTGTCAAGCTGTTTATAACCCAGGCATTTGCACTTCATGGCCAGCCACCTGCAAGCCTGTAAAACAGACCATGTGCCAGCACCTTGACCTTGACAAGGCTGAG
Source organism: Ceyx melanurus (assembly GCA_024611195.1). NCBI lineage: Eukaryota > Metazoa > Chordata > Aves > Coraciiformes > Alcedinidae > Ceyx > Ceyx melanurus. Next base: position 10,877 of record JANHGL010007261.1, on the reverse strand, counting down.
CTCACAGACTAGCTCAGACCCTGTTAGACAATCCCTTGACACCGTAACAGACAAAACACACGTGCACAATTTCTCTCCCACCAAAGGTAGACTTCTGGTGCTGAAAGCCAGCTTGTCCTTGAGCCAGCATGGACATTTCTGATCCGAATGCAATTTTAAACTCTGGTTTACTGTTTAACTGGCACAAATAGCAGTGTGTTCAGCTGAAGAAATAAATGGAGCTGTAACCATCCAAAAGCAGATTGGTGTATAATACCTGAGGGGTTCCTTTCCAAAATGTGATGGAACTCAGACTTCAAAACTGACAAAATGAGTTGAAGACTCCTGTTCACTTTGAACCATGACCAAGCTAGAGTGTGGGGTGTCTAACACTCATCCAGCCTCAGATATATTTTATGGCATCACCATTGGTCTCATAGAACTTGCTCTGTAGTCTAGCATTTTACTGAGGAAGTCTGTGAAGATATAGAGAGAGATATATATGTGTATATATAACTTCCCTTAACTGGTAAGGAAGTTCACACTGAATCTCTTTCTGAAGTTACTACACAGGATAACTCAGCCACATTGCAACAAGATCTATAAATCCCTGCATATAAAAACTCTTAGGGAAAAAAAAAGAAACATTGCTCACTTGGATTTTGTCATTGTTGGCTTTACAGACTACATATAGTAGACAACTGTGTATATGCATAGTTTCACAAAGCAGTCTCTGTCAGTTTCATACATAATAAAAAGACCCACAGCCTGGGTTTCCCTCCAAAATATTTTTGGATGAAAAATTACTCTGACCTCAGAATTTATATTTTTTATTTTGTGCATTTTCAGTTTTTTTTTCTGGGCAGTCACACACTTTCACACCACCTTTCTAAGTCACACAGTACAGAAAGTACTATGGCATACCATAGCCTTACTTTCTGCTGAGATGAGCTTCTTCAAGTAGTTATATTTTTATGACATATTGTCTATCCATCCAAGCCATACAGTATTTCCTCAGTTGAGATGTTTTTCATCGTAGAAGCTTGATTCTAAAAAGGACATGACAATTACAGTTCTGTCTGGACATCTGAAAATCCAGTAGCAGCAACTGACAAGCTTGGGTTTGTTGTTTGTTTTTCTTTTTTATTAAAGGGTTTATATTCGGCATAAAAATATATACATCTCTCAGTAGAAAGGAATTCCATGTTTCAGTCACCTGTAAATATCTACTTATATATTCATCTCTGTAGGGATACAAAATAATCACCTTCCCCAAGCATCAAACCTTGCGCATTGACCCTTGTACCTTTTTCATGATATTCCTGTGCTGACAATGAATTTGTGCTTATATGAAAGGCTCCCTTTGTTTCACACTTTTATATAACCCAGTACTGCAGATAATAAAACACTAGGGAAAAAAAAAAAAAGAAGAAGAAAAAAAAAAGATTAAAAAAGAAACTCCCCTCCACTGAAAATGTCGAGTATTTTAAGTTTGGATGAGTACTTTGTCTGGGAAGCAGGAAGACAATGTGACAACAGACAACTTACCATCCAGAAGCATTAATGTTTAGGGCAGAAAAACAGATGTGGCAATAAAAGTCTTTCGAGGGTAATTAGTTTTAGAGGCACTTGTAAGTTGATGGACCTGCTTAGTATGAATAATTTCCTTCTCCTGAAAAAAAATTCAGCATGAAAAAGAAAAAAAAATGTAGTAAAATGTAATGAAATGATCTCCTAACACCACACCCCACAGAAGTATTTTCTTCTTTTACTATTTGAAAAGTATCCTCCTACATATTTCTTGGGCTTTTTATATTTTTTTTTTCCTCATTATGGATTAGGACTGAAGTAAATAATTTCTCTGGAGAGAGGTTTAGGAAACAATGGGGAAAAGGAGTGGCTTGTTTGGAAACATAGTGACACAGCCAGACACACTCAATATCAACAGAGATTTCAATGCACTTGCACAAGAAGATATTACAGGAGAGGTCTGTGCTGTAACTGGGTGAAATACTTCTGCTTCTATCAATAATGTATCATCATTACAATGCAGATTGGTCTATACCAGGTTCTACTTCATGGCATTGGGACAGACATTCATTATGAAGCCACCTTTGGTCATGAGAAACAAGAGGTCAATTCTCTCAGCACCCCATTAGTGACTGGTCTCAAAATACCTGAACCTTCAGCTCCAGCTCACAGCTGGCATAACAGCCTTAGAGATGATTACTTCATTTAGAGTAAGATATGTCTATTAATCAAACTGTTGTGTTGGAAGATACCATTTAAAAACCTATGTATTTCCATGCAAGTTACTGTAGATTCTTCCTGACAGGTTTTTATAATAATATATACATTATACATAAAATATCTCTCCCCCCCAAAAAAAGGTTTTTGGAAATAATTGGCCTGTTCTCCTAATCAAGAAACCTTGTATTTGGAAAATGAATTATTTAATGAAGTTACTTCAAATCATACTCCGAAACCAAAATAAGAAAGTCTCAAGTAGAAAACACATTATTTCAGATTCTTTCAAGTTAAAAATTCTAATTGCCAATTTTTGTGCAGATAATTTCCTATAATCTCATTAACTCAATAAATTAATAAGTTTTTAATTGACCATCACTTCTGTACTTTTATTCTTTGGTGGTCACTGCTGCCCTCCCAAGTCTATCCCCTCCCTGTAAGAATATGTGTCATAGACTTTTCATGAGCATAGACTGGGGGACTGTCATCTACTCCACCAAGCCAAAGACCAGCATCTCTTCCCAGATCTTGGGGTGCAGTCAATGGTCATGACCCATCTTTTGCCTCAGCTCTATCCTCACTACCTCTCATAGGGTGATGGCAACTACTGCTTCTGCTCTGCCCTTTGCACTCCCTGCCCCTCTCCAAGGTAGGATTTAATGTCAAGGCTCAGTAACTTGGTGCTACCAAAATAGAATCTCCTGCTCTCCTTCCTTCCTCCTCCTCCCTCTACTCACTCCATGGCAAGTAGCTAGGCAGAGGACACACTGACTATTGTGGTGCACAGAGGGAGGGTGGATTTGGCCTGTGGGCAGTCACCTCTTCCTCTGCTTGCTTAATGCATACCTGGTCTATTCTCTGCTCCCTTAATGCACACCTGGTCTACTCTGTTCCTTCTCTTTACGAGCAGCCTGATGGTCACATACAACCTCTGCATTATTTAAGCATCATGTCATCTTTGTGGAACCTGATCTTGTTTCTGACTCTGATAGGAGTTGACAAGTGCACTATTTGCTTAAATAAGTTAGCTTAATGTTATGCTAGAAATATCCTCAAACAAAACATAATTCAGTTTCTTCCTCATGTTGCCCACTTTGAATAACCACTCATAACTGGACTTCTTTTTCCTCTGGAATCCACCCACTATGCAAGCGGTTCCAGACTTCATGGAAACATAAAGCCTCTACATGGATATTAAGACTTGGCTGGTCATCTAAATATCAGTGTCAGTGCTAGTCCTGACTGTAGGTCCAACCTGCTCTTCAAAACTGCAGAAGAGGAGCTCCACAAAACTTGGGATGTTCTGCTGGAAAAAGGCAGCAGAGCATACAGTCTGCAAGCGTAGTTTGCTCTGGGGAGAAATCCAGATGCTAAGTGTGTGTTAGAGTTCCATTGTTTTTCAATGGACAAGACTATATCCCTTCTTTGTCACAAGGTGGCCCTGCCAAAAAAAAATAACCAAGCAGAGGTAGTCACACACACCTAAGCTTGCAGAGGTCTCCAAACAATGACTCAGCAACTAAACCACTCTTGGCCATCTCACAGCAACCCTGGCACAGCAGAATAACAGCGATGACAGTTCAATGTCAGTGTTAGTTCCTCAACAGTTGATCTTTTCTGTAGGTTAAGCAAAGACTGTGGTACATGTGAAGATCATAAAGAGGTATGAAACTTCAGGGAGGGAAATGCAACAGAAGGGCAAGAGAAAAAAAAAAAAACAACATAAAAATGGAAATGAGAGGGCTAAGGCATAGAGAGAAAGAGACAGTCAGACAAGTCAGAAATACTAGCAATCTAAAGGGCTATCTTGTGAAGAAATCATTAAAATAAAAGTCCCACTAATTAAAGGCCAGAAAAAAAATTATATCCTTGCTCCCTGTATGCAAGCTTCTTCTTGATAGCAGTGATTCTTCTACAGGGAGAGACAAAATAAGGACCTGACCTTAGAGGTAGTTACTCCTATAAAGGAGCTACCAATAAATCTACTGACCAAGAGGCCAGGAAGGAGTCTCTAGGCTGAGACCTCCTCTCAAACCTCCAGCAGTGTGGCTGAGGGACAGCAGCCACACCACACCAAAGAGTGTCTTGTACAGAGCACATTTTTTGTAGGCAGGTGATGTGCCAATCTCCCCTGACAGAGCAATTAGCTTTAAGTCACCTCGGGACTGCCTGCCTCCCAGCAGGAATCATTGCTGAGCTTTCTGCTCCAACCTGATGTTTGCTGTGGACTTTCAAAACATCCAGAAGTGTGATAAATTATTTATCGTTCCCTAACGTATGTCGGCTCCCCTCCCACTGCACAATACCCCAAAGGGACAATTAAAGCCTTTCTGGATAACAGGAACACTCCCTGGAGTGCTAATCATGCTGGAAAGATTGTTGGAGCATTTAGAAGCCTAAAGCTTATCTTCTGCACCATACAAAAGAGGATCTGCTTGTGCAGACATCTTAATCTGCAGGATTTTATTTAAATTTCAGCTAATTCCCAGTCTCACACTGGGAATAAGAAAAGGCTGATTAGAAGTTTGGTGAATCAATATGTGCTAAATGGCCTAGAGAAGTAGGAACATTCATTTTGGCACTAATAAAACTGGGAAAGCTGTGGGTGGATGACGAAAAGGAACAAAGGGCTGCTTAACAGCATTGAGCGAGGGTAAAAAGGACAGGAAGAAAAGCACTCATAAAACTTTATGACTAAGATCAGAATGAGATGAGAAACACACTAGAAGTGTTGGATCAGGAAAAAGAGCACTCAAAACCCATGGTGAGTCATGTCAACTCCTGTCTTTTAGGACATATTGTCTGCCTTGCTGAAAGTACCCCTTTTTGATACCCCTACAAAATGTCTGGTTTCCTTCAGTGAATTCATGTGACTTTCAGGGAGGTCCAATCCTACATCTCAAAGCAAGATAAGCATGAAGGCACCAGAGTTATGCTGGTTATTCCAGAGTTGTATTAAGAACATTAACATTAGGAAGAGGTGGGGAAAAAATTACCCATAGGGGGCTAAGGGCAACAAACCTACCCCGAAGGACTTGAAACAAGAAAAAGCAACAGCTTCAGCCTTTGTGAAGAGAAGCAGGAAACCAAGCAGGAAACAAGACAACCTGGGGCCAATGTTACAGCACTTTGTCAGGGCCTGTATTTATTCTGCCCTGGCTTTATTTGGCCCATGGCTATACGGAGAACTTTCTTCTCCAAAGTTGTCAATTTGCAAGTCTCATGAGTGTTTAACTCACTTAATAATCTGGGGTTTTTAATAATGTATATTCTGAGCCACAGTATTTTCATTAAAAATAATTTTCTACTAAAAGAATAGAATGGCTTCATTATTTTGAAATGGCAACATGTGAAGGTCCCATGGAGAACTAGTGCTCAGACTTATTAAAAAGATTATGGAAACATACTAATAAGATTGTTTTCTATAAAGTTTCACAAGCAGCATTCAATTAAAAAAAGTAACTAATAAAAAAAAAATATATATCACCACTGGGATAAATACCTAAAGGTGTTTGTGTCTTGGTTGCCTCCTATTAGTTGCCTGTTTTTTTTACCTTCCCTTAAAACCTAAAATTCCACAACCTTTGGCACTGATGCATAGTAGATCAGAAATAACACTGTGCACAGATGTGTAATTCCAAGATGTCATATGGTTATCATGTCTCTTGCAGATCTTCAATCCAGATTTTGACAACTTCAACAGATTAACAAAACTCATTATGAACAATAGTGCAAGGCTGCTGGAACTACACATCAAAAAAAACAGTGAGGTTTAGACACTCAATCACAGTCCTTGCCAACATGATAATTTTCTACTGGAAAGACTTCAAACATCTTTGCTTTTTACACATATTTTGAACTTCTGTTATCAACACAATCCAAAAATCAATGAGCAGGATTAAATGCACTGAGACAGCAGTAAAAAAGGCGTGCTTGTGGTATTCCTAACACCACAGAAAAAAAAAAAAAAAAAAAAAAGTACCAAAAGACTCAGAAGAAAGCTTTCTTATTTCCAGATGACCTTCATTAACTCAAGAAGTTTGCAAGTTCAGCTGAAGTCTGTTTGCACGCATACATGTTTGGATATTTTCAAGCTAATACTGATAAATAGTGAGATTCCTTGACTACTCAATCTCATTGATTATAACAGACCTATTTATCCTCCAAATGAAAATGAGATTCTTCAAAGTTATTCACTTCAGAAGGATGGAGGGATCCATGTTCTTGAAAGTAGACAACACATCTATACTGTAAATCAAGAAATATTCAGAAGAACACATTCACTCAGTTAGGTTTAAAGGCACCTCATTGTAACATGGAAACACTGATGAGTGCTTTGCTACTGACACAGGTATGGTCCCAGGACCAGAACTGACTTTCAGTGCTGTTTTGTGGGCATGTGGAGGAGGAAGCACACAAACTTCCAAACTGCATCAGGCTGCTCCAGCTTTCTTTCCCACACCTCAGACTAGAACTCTGAGTAATTGTAATTTCTCAGGTCAGATTACTGACTGAGGACACCTAGTGGGATTTTGCTTAAATATCAACGCCACAAAAGCTCTATCAGATAATGATTTATTAAAAAACATTATTACCATTAAATCTTTCCATGTCTTCACTTAGACTGGTGTTTCTCAGAGTTTGAGGTCAATAGATGACTACCATATTCTGAAAGTATTTCATGGACCCAAACCCATCAATAGAATCAATCACCATTAGAAAGCTCATTGGCATTACTGGTTAGAAGGGCTCCACATCCTCAAAATACCAGCAGAGCTTCAAACTGCAGGTCTGCAACCAATAATTTAAACTGGGGGCAGGCACAACTTCTAGTTTTTACCTGTTTGTAATGACTAGAGAATTATCACACCAACAGTTAAAATAAATTAAAAAAAAAGTGTTTCTTGCTGTCGAATCACTAATAGATTATTGATGCAGTTGGCAGAGCTATTAGAGAGGATACGGATACTGTAAAAATCAGTTCAAGGTATCTATTTTTTGAAGCAGCAATAACAAGATTAAGACATTTTAGGATGTAATTTGATCCTTGACTTTTTTTTCTTTCTTTTTTTTTTTTTTTTTTTTAATTGATGGGTTAAAATACTCCTTTGTATTTCTCCAAACTGAGGATTTTTGGTTTGGATTACTTCATCTGCAAGAGAAGATTTTAAAAAAGCCTAAGTTAAATGTGTATCACTTTGGGGTTTTCAATCTGTCTTCTGCTTTAGTCCCAAAGCTGAGCTCTTATTAGATCAGAGCTTTGGAAAAGCTATTTCCTGTTCTCAGCTCCTTAAGAATACTGATCCAGAGCACTATCTGAAACCATAAGGAGTGAGCAGTTAAACAACTTCACTGCAGATTTAGTTTAAAAAAACCCACCCCAGACAGCCCCTTTGAAACTTTAGGGTAATGTGCTGAGATCCTGCACTGTTCTTTCCCCTCTCCAGGTAGATCATGCAATGACTAACAACTCAGCATGTGCTTCAGCCAGCCCCACGTTTTAATAGTCCATTATATCGTTCAATTTTGCCAGAGGCTGGTGCATGGTAGGGGATGTGATACACGCACTCAATACCATGCTCTTTGGCCCAATTTTCTATAAGATTGTTTTTGAAATGAGTCTCAATGTCAGACTCAGTTCTTTCTGGAGTACCATGTTGCCACAGGATCTGCTTCTCCAGGCCCAGGATGGTGTTCCAGGCAGTGGCGTGAGGTACAGGATAGGTTTCCAGCCATCCAGTGGTTGCTTCCACCACTGTGAGCACATAGTGCTTACCCTGGCGGGTTTGAGGAAGGGTGATGTAATCAATCTGCCAGGCCTCTCCATACTTATACTTGGACCATTGTTCCACATACCACAAAGGTTTCAACTGTTTCACTTGCTTGATTTCCGCGCACGCTTCACAGTCATGGATGACTTGTGCAATAGGGTCCAGAGATAAATCTACCCTTTGATCACAAGCCCATCTGTATGTTTCATCTCTTCCCTGATGTCCTGAAGTATCATGGGCCCACCAATCTAGAAGTAGTTCCCCTTTGTGTTCCCAGTCTAAGTCTGTTTGGAACACTTTAGAATAACGATTCACTTGTTGGTTGTTTTGTTGTTCCTCAGTGGCTCTACTCCTAGGTATGTGGGCATCCACATGATGGACTTTTACAACTAGTTTCTCTATCTGAGCAGCAATGTCTTGCCACAGAGTGGCTGCCCAAACGGGTTTCCCTCTGCGCTGGGGGGTGCCTGCGCAGCCTGAGAAGCTGCAGTGCTTATGTTAGGAGCTGGTGCAGCAGTAGCAGCAGGGCTGGCTGGGGGGGCTTGTGGAGCCTGAGAAACTGTGGTGGGAGCTGGTGCAGCAGCAGGGCTCATTGGGGGGGCCTGCAGAGCCTGAGAAGCCATGGTGGGAGCTGGCACAGAAGCAGGGCTCGATGGAGGTGCAGCCTGGTGAACCTTAACCACGGTAGCACGTTTCCTGCATGTCATGGAGTGTATCACAGAAACTCTCCGGGAAGCAGCATGCACTCTGTGTTTTTTGGTGGCTGTCTGACCTGGATTACTGCACCAATAACTAATGAGATGCCACACAGTAAAGACATTAGTAAATAATAATAGTAATATTATGATATTTTGGTAATAGCAATGGCCACAATCCTCACAGTTTAACAGAGTTCTAAAATCTGGTGGAGTCAGATTAGCATGAGGGTAGCAGTAAAATTTCCTGAAACAAAACCAAAAGCATTCTTAGTAATTAAGTCCACTATGTAATGCCCATAGTTCAGAGATGTACCCTCTAACCATTTCAGCACAACATAAATCAAAGATAAACACCCCAAGAAACCAGCAAGAGTTGCCACTTGCCAATAACCAACAACTTTCAGATAAAAAATGAGAACAAACAAAATATAAGATAATGTGTGTAGCAATTAATGGACAGTATTTAACTCAGAAAGGAGTACTAGAAAGACATGTACCAACACTCTGCCCAAAAACGGCCACATTTTAGGCAGTCTTAGTTTCCTTTTCCTAAAGATGCTCAGGAAAAATTTATACTCTCTCAAGTGAGCGAACTAGAATTTGAACTATTCAGGCAATATATCAAAGTTCTGATTGAGCCCCACGTTGGGCACATTAAATCTGTCACGGTTTAGGGTCAGGGCAGCCCAGACCGATAACAGACCCTCTCTTTAACGCCCCTCCCTCCCCAAAGGGGGAGAGAAAAGGAGTAAGGGAGAGAGACTTAGTGATTAGTAAAGGAAACTAAAACAATTTAATGAAAATGAAAATAATGAATATATACAAATATGTACAAAGCCAGTACTGAACCCAACGCCCCTGATGGTAATTACGTCACCATCACTGGTGCTGTGGAGTTGGCACAGGGACAGTCCCAGACTGGGCCCCGCAGCAGCCGGGAGCTGTGTTCAGGAGCTGGATCCTGGCACCGGGGTCAGGAACACACTGGTCGGGATGGAAGGCAGTATGGACAGAGTCCTCCTTGGTGCTCAGAGAGGAAGAACGCCAACAACCCAAGCCGAGAGCCTAACCCACCAGCTAGCTTGCTTAGCCTGCCATCTCAGCTTGTGTGCTTTTCTATCTGCGTGTTCTCTGCCAGAGCGAGAGACACTAAGAGAGAGCCAGACCCAGAGAGACCCTCCAGACCTCCAAGATTTATATACTGGATATGACATATATGGGCTGGAATACCTCCCTGCAGGTGTGGTCTTTCACTTTCTGCACCCCTCATTGTGATACACAAGTTCTAGCAGTGGCCTTGCTATCCTTGGTAATAACTCTAAACATGAGGTGTTATCTCTGCTAGAAGCAGACACTGTCTGCAAAACATGCCACCAACCTAAGAAAGTGCAGTCAGTCAGAAAAACCGAGCTGAAAAGCAAAATCACTGAACAGAATTTGTTCGGTTCTCACTCAAACCTGGACAGCCATAATTACCTTAAACACCCATTCGATCACACTCCTTCTGCTGGCTCCCATGTTTGACAGGCATACAAATACAGGCAATGGGGATGTTTGATGGCTTCGAAGTAAAATAGAAACAGAGACAGAAGAACCCCTTCTCACCCCTTTCAAACACAGCTAAGCTACTTCTGAAACATATTTTAAGAGCAGACTGACTGGGAAGAGCTATTTCTTCCCCACCCCCCCATAGTAACAAAACCAAGCAGTTCCCTAGAGAAAAAAGCACCAGTCTGAAACAGGTCAGAGCAAATGATGAGGGGGAAAAGATCCACAAAGAAACAGCTCTAATATAGTCTCATGACAGAATTCACAATGGAAAACACAGGATAATTTAAAATCTCTTCCTAGTAGTAAAACATAAGTAATCAGTAACTGGATTTCTATTTACTCTCTCTCTCTGGGTGAATTGACTTGATCATGCAGGATATCATGGGGATAAAACAGGATGAAGTAGAGATCTGTGTGAGATCTCAGAACCATAATCTCATTGCAATCACTGAGACATGGTGGGACAGCTCTCATGACTGGAACACTGTCATGGATGGTTGTATCCTTTTTAGGAAGGATAGGCTGGCAAGGAGAGGTGGTGGAGTTGCTCTCTGTGTGAGAGAGCAATTGGAATGTATAGAGCTCTGCCTGGGGGACAGTGAGGAGCAGGTTGAAAGCTTGTGGGTAAAGA
>JANHGL010007259.1:6857-25498 GCA_024611195.1 Ceyx melanurus | reverse complement strand
AAACAGAGGAGAACACCCGCGAGGGGCAGGAGGCAGCAGCGCTGAGACAGTAAAAAGCCGAGAGTGGGACCAAAGTGAGACGGAGCGAGCCCGGGGGGACCAGGCCCCGAGTTTCCCGGTGTGTCCCAGCGAGACCCCCAGGCCTGGGGGATCCCCGCGCTCACCCGCACGCCCTTGACCACCGTGATGTTCTCATTTTCATCCGCCTCGAAGGTGACGCGCCGGGTGCTGCTCCCGCCGCCTCCCATCTTCGGCCCAGCAGGCCGCGGCCAGGGACGGCCCCAAGGAGACTCCTCGTCCCCGCTGCCAGGCCCCGCGCCAACAACGCCGCCTTTCATTGGCCCGCCGCTGGCTACGCCCCGCCCCCGGTGCGTCAAACCTCGCCTCCTATTGGCTGCCGCGGGCGTAGCCATGGAAACCGCGCACCCTTTGCTGAGCCGAGGGAACTTTGGGGGTTTCAACTTCATGGGCGCGGCGAAGACTACAAGTCCCATGATGCTCAGCGACCGGAGGCGGGAAGGGCGGGAGCTGCGCCCGCGCAATGCCCGCTGGGACGGGTAGTTTATCTCTGGGGATAAAACCCTCCCGCTGCACAGCAGAGGTTTCTCCTGAAAGGAGGTAAAGTCACCCTCACAATGAAGAAGTTTCTCCTCATGTTGAGGCGGAACCTTCTCTGCTCCAGTTTATCCCCATTGTTCCTTGTCCCATTGCTGGAGAGCACAGGGAATGCCTGGCTGTTCCACAAAGATGATGGTGATTTATTTTCACCAGTTTAAGAGAGACAGGGAGAGACTGGAAAGAGTCCAGCAGAGGCTGTGAGGATGATGAAGGGGCTGGAGCATCTCCCCTGTGAAGAATGGCTGAGGGAACTGGGGCTGTTAACCTAGAGAGGAGAAAACTGAGAGGGGATCTGATTAATATCCATAAATATCCGAGGGCTGGGTGTGAAATGGAAGGGGCCAGGCTTTTTTCTTTCAACTTCTTTAAATTTCTTCCCTCTGAGGGTCTCAGAGCCTGGCCCAGGCTGCCCAGAGAGGATCTGGAGAGATCCCAACCCCCCCTGGCTCTGTCCCTGTGGGGGCTGCCCTGGGAGCCCTGCTCTGCCAGGGGGTTGGACTGGATCTCCAGAGCTCCCTTCCAACCCCCACCACTCTCTGATTTTATTCCTCTGAATCAATGCAAACATCTTGGTTGCATCACCAGAGCTGCTCACACGTCCTCAATAAATTCTCAAGCAATGTTTGTTTGGCTGTGAGGTGTCTATCAGCCCAGATCTCAGCACTATCTGCCTTCCTTGGGGTTTAAGATACTGCTGAAGTATTGGCTTGCAGCCACTTCACTACCAAATAAAAAATGGCTTGAAAAGAAATCAAGGACTTCTCAGCAGTTCTCTTGAGGTGTGTGACATGATGTTCACACCTGTTTTTATAGATCCTAAACCAGGTTTTTATGAGGGGGCACTATCAAGAATTGCCCACCCTGGTAAATATGTTTTTCAGAGAATAAATGGACTGAGCATCTGCCTGTCTTGATCCAGTGTGAGCACCAACAAACGGAGGGTGTTGAATCTTATTTATATTTTCCCACACCAGGAATGTTTTTAGGGGATCAAACTGTATTTCTTCAGGTGGTGACAGAACTGTTGTGGAAATGCCCATCTCCAAATCCCAAGCAGCCCTTCTAGTATGTTTGTTCCTCCAAATCCTGAGGAAATCAACTTGTCTTGCTGAGTGGAGAGATTTATATGTAGGAATTAATGTTTTACCAGCAGCTATTTTTTTTCTGGGTGGGGGTTTATGATTGTTTTGTACAACCTGAAATTACAGACCCCTGAAACATATGCAGAGATTTGAGGAGACAGCAAAAGAACAAATGGGCAGAATTACATCTGAAAATTGCTTTGGGTCGTTTGGATGTGTCTGGGAGGTTCACTCACTGCAGAAAGTGCAGGGCTGAGGTACCCCTGAATTTATGGCTCCCCTCTAATAGGTGGAAATGAAAGACCATTTGCTGCAGGGCAGAGCCATCTATATGTCAGAAGTTTTTCTCTGTGGATTGTTAAACCTATTTGAGAGCTTTTTCAAGGACAGTGCTAGATGAAAAAAAAAAAAAAAGTGTCAGAAATTAATGTTGGGAAAGGCTACAACAAATCTGCAGCCCAGAAATCACTCGTTAACAACTGGCTGATAAACTCACACCTCACAACCCTCACGAGCACTTTGCAATTAGAGAAAGAAGTTGTTCTGTGTGTGACTTCAAACAATTCATATGTTCCCATATCATCTGCTCATTTGCAGGGCAGTGCCCATCAGCGTGGTGCAGAGTTGACTGTTATGTGGCATAGAAAAGCCCAAGTTAATTTAAACTAACTGGTGCTGGCAGCAGCAGTGATCAAAACATCAAAACAGAGCTCGGTGTAGAATAATTCATTACTAATCAGCAGCATTAATTGGTCTGCAGGAGATGTGTGCAGCCCAGCCAGGGGATTTGGGTAGGTGTGTTACCTCAGATACACCCACATCACACTCCAGTCACACTCTCAAAGTGTGACTTGAGGTCCAAGAAGGGACATGCTCGTGCTTAGGGATGCCATCCAGAGGGACTGGACAGGCTGGGATGTGTCCAGAGAAGGGCCATGAAGATGCTCAGAGGCTGGAGCAGCTCCTGTGAGGACAGGATGAGAGAGTTTGGCTCCAGGGAGACCTTCTGGTGGCTCCCAGGATCTGAGGGGGCTCCAGGAAAGCTGGGGAGGGACTTTTTAGGCTGTCAGGTAGTGGTAGGAGCAGAGGGAATGGATAAAAACTAGAGCTGGGTGGATTCAGATCAGCCATGAGGAAGAATTTCTTCCCCAGGAGGGTGAGGACACCCTGGCACAGGGTGCCCAGAGAGGAGTGCAAGAATAAAATCCTCCTCAGCCTGGTCAGCTCCAGGTATAGCTGAAAAAACTAAAAAACTATAAACTGAAAACCAAGCAGCATCTTATGAGGTTAAAACCTCTCCCTCCTTGCTTTGCCACGTAGCCCCTCATTAAAAAGCAAAGCTGTTGCCCAATCTTGCTTGTCCTTGGCTGGATGTATCCCTTCATGGGAGGAATATTTCATGTACCACTTGCTACTCAAACGATCTGCTATAAAACAGAGAAGGACAGCATTGCCAGATACTAACAAACAAATCAATCCTAATGAGCCCGGGAACACGTTCCCATTAAATTTCTTGACTCAGGACTTTAAAAAAGCCCTGAAAATGCTTGTGGGTGAGGTGAAATATAAAGGCTCAGTGCACAGCTGCTGGGAGCTCTGGTTCCTTGGAGGATCATCTTGCTCGGTCACTGCCACGGTGAGTTTGTTGTACCCTGCAACTGGCCCTGCCTGTCCCCTGCTGCTCATCCAGCCCACAGCAACGTTCAGCATGGAAGGGCTTGGATGCTACCTGGGGTCCTCCAGTGACCATTAAAGCAAAGGTTGCAAGTTCCCAGTGCCTGCAAATTAGCTTTTCCTCCTGGATGTAACAGCCTGTGGTGCCTTCTGCTGTGAGGTGAGTGAATGGTGTGTCTTCAGTACATTCCTGGTGTGCCAAATCCTGCTTCTGACTGTGGAATCGTGGAATTGGCTTGGTTGACAGAGACACTTGAGATCCAGCCTTTAACCCAGCACTGCCAGGGTGCCACTGACCCATGGCTCTCAGCACCAGACTCCATGGATTTGAAATCCCTTAGGGATGGAGTTTCCACCCCTGCCCTGGGCAGCCTGGGCCAGCCCTGGACAGCCCTGCAGGGGAAGAAGTTGTTCCTCAGCTCCAACCCCAACCTCCCCTGGGGCAGCTTGAGGCTGGTTCCTCTTGTCCTGCCCCTTGGGAGCAGAGCCTCCACTTTCCTCAGAGATCATCCTGGATTCCCCACTACCCAGAGGAAACTGCCACAGAGCTCACTGAGTTCCTTCATACTGAATTCAGAGCCCTCAGATTTCCCTGTTGACTCCAAAGTGTAATGTATTAATATTATGTCATATTAATAAGTGATTAATTATGTTATATGCTTTTATCTGACTGGTGTGGTTCACATCAGCAGCAAGTGAGCTGTGGATTTGTAGCCAGCCTCACTGTCATCTCCAAGACCAGCTTTGATTCATGGTCTCATTTCCTGGTTTTCCTCCCACTGCTCACAGCCTTTTTTGTTGTTTGAGGGTTTTTTTTGTTTTCTCCGTGGTCCATCTATTAAATGTAGAGTTAGAAGCACAATTAGAATTTACTCAAGTCTCCAATGCCTGAATACTAAATCTTTGGAACAATAAAAATGCTTTCCCAAACCTGTCTTCTCTGGGTTGTCTGTTCAGCTGATGAACTCAGCCTTCTTTGCTGCTTCAGTGGCTGAACAAGAAGCACCTGATTCAATGGTGGGAATCATTCTGAAATTCCCAAGCACTGAAAAAATTCCTCCAAGAACAGAATGGAGGCAAAAAAAATCTCTTGGTGATGAATGAAGCTGAAAACCACAAGTGTTTGGTGCTGATGCACCCAAAGATCTGGGGAAAACTGAGGAGGAGACTCAGTCTCCTGCAGACTGTGGAAAGGGTTTGTCTTGAATTTGAGCCAGGATAACAGCAGAGGTTCCACCTTGTAAACATTTGTGCATGTAAAGGCTCTTGTTGAAAAGTTGTGTGTGATGGGAAGACCTGGATAGGCTGCAAGAAAGGGAATAAGAACCTGCTGCAGTTCACCAAGGACAAGTGTAAGGGCTGGGAAAACAATCCATCAGTGCAGCCCAGGCTGGGATCTTCCATTTCTAAAAGCCTGTGGAAAGCAAAGAATGAAAATTTGTGGGGTTTTTCTGTTTTTAACAAATGCTCCTGGTCACACGGGGAAAAAAAAAAGGAGATTTTTATTTCCACTTTGTGTTTTTTTTTCTTTCCAGAACTTGCCTCTAATACACAGAAATGTGGTCTGAGGAGCCACAGAAAATGAATCACTCATCAGAGCTCCATAACAGTGTCAGACAGCTTGTGCTGGATGCCACAAAGAGCTCCCTGTGTTCAGGTGAGCAGTGAAGGCAGGAGGTTGCCTGTCAGAGGTGGTCTCCTCTGCAAGTTGCCTTAGTAAACAGAGGCATGGCAGGGACTGCAGCCCACAGTCAGGCTCCAGCTGCTTCTCCACAGAAGCCAAAGGATTTAGTATTTAACATCAATGTCAGCAGAAATGTTTCATGACCTTCAACAGGCCTCTGCCCCCTGTGGAGCTATTCATCAGCAAACTTGGCTGGGCTGTAGCATCATCTTGGACACATTCAAGAGCCTCCTGCAGGGAGCATCAAGGACTGGGGGACTTTGCATTGATAGTCTCTGTGGCCTGGCTCCACTGGGGCCTGAGTCACAAGGGCTGGGAGCTGCATGTTTCTGAAGCAGTTTTTTGATCTTTATCTATCCTTTCTGTTCTGTCTGAAGAGAGAGATTTGAAGTCATCTCAGTTAATATTCACTTCTTCTGCCATCACATCATTAGACACCTCCCTCAGCTTTCTGGGGGCTGAAATGTTCAATTCCTCTCAGGAAAAAAGAAGTGATATTTATTCTGTGTGCTCTCTCAGCACTTAGGAAGACCAGCAACAGCCTGCAGAGTGGTCAGACTGGGCAAATGGGGAACAACAGCATGGTAGAAACAGTCAAGAGTCCAGACTTGGAGGGAAATCTGCCCATGGGTGACTGCTGTAAGACTGTGACCACCTCCCAAGAGACATGTAAACCCTTCATTGCCACCCAGAGCATCCCAAGGGTAAATCTGCCAAGTGCTCGTCAGCTAAGTTCCTAAAGTGCCATAATAATTACACAGGAGCTCATTTAAGGAGGTGAATTCACCTCTGAATTCAGAGTGAGTGACACCAGTGATGGCATTCTGCCCCCAGAATGGGAAAGCACTGCAGAGGTAGATGCAGTGCAGGTAAGAGCCCAGAAAATCATTCCATGGTTAAAATAAAGCTCGACAGTGAGTCAGAGAGTTCAGTGTCTCTGTCTTGACAAAAAAGACAGCTGATGGGTTATTTGATGATAGTGCTTAATCACTTTGAAATGAGGAAATATTGGAGCTTTTCAATCTAACAGGAGGAGGTGTAGCAGGGGATGGGTGATCAAATTCAATGTACAAAACACCAAGAAGGCTTTGGGACAAACCCAAAGGAGCAGGTAAATCCTGCTGGACACTTTGAGCAGCCTGGTCTGGTGGGAGGTGTTGGGATGAGGGGGGTTGGAACAAGATGATCTTTAAGGTCCTTTCCAACTCCAGCCATTCTGTGATCCTCTGTCTCCTGCCTGGCTGCAAACTCAGGGTTTCCTTCAGGCAGGCAGAGCTTATTTGTGAGTGAATGAAAGGCAGGAGCTCAAAGTAGTTTTTTTAATTACTTCTATAATAATAAAAAAAAATATTCTGTGTTATAAAAAAAACTATACCTCTAGCTTCTAGGACTTCATCATCATCACCTAATCTGCATCTCGTGGGCACATGGAAGCTTAAAGGAGGAGCAGGCTCTCGTGCTGCTTTGACAAGTCAGGTACCTGCTCAGGTGTGATGTGGGGCAACCTGCTCTAGTGGGAGGTGTCCCTGTCCACGCCAGGGGGGTTGAATGAAATGATCTCTCAGTCCCTTGCAATGCAACCTGTTCTCTCACTGCATGATGCTGTGGCCATGGACTGGGGAGTGCTGCCCATGTGCTCGTGTCTCTGCAGATGTTTGACCCCTCTGGGCAGTGCTTTTCTCTCCAGTGTACCCCCCATCCACCCCCCACCCCTGCTCTCAGGTTTGTGTGGTGAGGTCTCCAGCTTCTCCTGAGAGCCATTCTGTTCAATCTGAGGCTTTTCTTTCTGGGAGAAAACCTGCACTGAAGTGTTTGTGTGGGCAACAGAGACAGCAATGCACAGAGGAGTGCATTGTTTGCCAGGATGGACAGGAATGGCTGAGTCCTCAGTGCAATTACTTGATTAATTATACATGGCCCAAGCAGATTATTTACTCGGTGAGGGACTAACACAGGCTCTTTTGTCTTGTTTTGAGTCTTGTTTGCTAATCTGTTTGATTTGGCAGGTTGTAAATAACTGGTTAATAAAATTTGGGAATATTAAAGCCGAGTGGTGAGTAAAGGGCAGCCAATGCTCACATGGAAGGGCAATTAAATACATGATTTTTTTAATCAGTTGAAATGGGGAATAGGTAACAAAGCAGGGAGAGAGAAACAAAGTTGGCCATCCAAAACACAGGTTATATTTTGACAAAGCTTAGTTAACATTGAGAAGTGCATCCATGCAACATCTGAGCTGAAATATCCTTTTTCCCATTGCTCACAAAGACATTTGGAAAGCGAAGCATGGTCATCCTCATTTTCCAGGCAGAGACAGTGAGGCACAGAGCAGACACCTCACTCAAGATCAAACAACACAGAACAGAGCTGAGAGCTCCTCAGCATTTCTACTGTGGCCCCACGTTTGGGTTTCTGCAGGCTCCTCAAGCCCAGCTCTGATGAATGATCTCAAGGACTTCTCCATGGCAACAGTCAATCTGGCATCCCCTAATTTTCAAGTGCTCTACTTTGCAACATTAACAGTGTTTTCTGTTCAAAAAAAGATGTGTCGTGTCCTGTCGTTTCAGTGCAGGGTTTTAGTCCTGCTTGGAAAGCTGAAATTTATATTTTCCCTTGGATTTCAAAGAGTGCTGAGGGAAGAGAAGACACTTTCAACTCCATATGATGTGGTTGCCTGTGTTAATTGGGAACCTTTTTTTTTTTCCCCTTATATTTCTCTCTAGGGTCAGTAAATAAATGATTCCATGCTAAATAGATGCAGTAGCTGACAAGAGCCCTGGAATCTATTTGACACTGCAGAAGAAGAAGCCAGGAGGTCCACACAGGGATGAGTGGGAGCAATAAGAAGGAATTGTCTTTCCAGTCACAAAGGCTTTGCCCAGCAGCATGGCCTCAGTCAGAGTCCTGGAGGTGCTCCACTGCCAGGCAGTATGTAAATCTGGTTTCTATTTTCATTGCTCAGAGGTAACCATCAGCAGATGGTATTTTGAAACACTCATAATTTTGGCTAATAGAGTTCCTGTTGCCAACTGTCCTGTCCTCCAAGTGGTGATTAGATATATTGTTATTAATAAATAATACCTAATAATGATACAAACAGTCCAAACCCTGAAGTCCTCAGTCCTAAGCAACTCCCACACTCTTTAATACTTTGTTCTTGGATCTTTGGATGACAAAGTGTTTTGCTGCACTGAGCCAAGTCCTTCTTTCTGATCAGTCCCTGTTTGTTGGGGGTTTTTAATACAGATCCTAATAGCATCCTCCAGATGAGCTCTCACCAGTGGGAATTCCATATGGCCATTGGAAACAGAACTCTCTCATGCAGGACTCAGCCCTAGAAACTTGCATCAAAACTTCTATTCAACTCCCAGAGCAGAGGAGCCAAAAGCTCTGGTTGACTTTACACACTCGGATCCAGATGGTCTCTTGCAATCCTCCAGAACTCAAGTGTTCATTTTGAAAGGAAAATTGAAATCTCTGCTTTTATAGTCATTGCCATAACCTTCTGGACATGGCTGGAAGTCACTGGAGCCAGTGACTTCTACCTGAGCAGATGTCTGTGGTACGAAGCAAATTGCTCACAATAAATGAATTGCTGTTTGGAAGAAGCACAGAGTGCACTGGGAAAGCAGCAGGAGGTGGGAGAGGATCCAGCTTCAGGGCAGTCTTCAGTGAAAGGAAGGAGGATAACCCTGAAAGTCACTATTTGGTAAAAGCAACTCCCACACTCAGGGAAGAATTTTGTGAGAAGAAAATGCCCTTGGAGTTATCCTGGAGGATGAGGGAACAGCCAAGTGCAGGGGAGATACGTGGGACTGGAGTGACAAGTGCAGCACAAGAGCATCATTAAGCAAATCCTGCTTCAGGACCAAGTATTTTCTTATTGCAAGGGGGGAGCCTGAGCTAAAGAAAGGTGCAAATGACTCCCAAGGCTCGAAACAGCTTGTGGAGCTCTCCATGAAAATGAAAACAGATTAATTTCTATCTTATTTAGCATATGCAACATTTTTTAGGCAACTACTTAATTAAATAGCTGCTTGCACTGAAATTCCTGGATTGCTCGTAGTGACCAGGTGGGATGCACTGACATTTCCTATAGCAGGGCTTCTACTTCTACCCAGGCTTTGATCATACAGAGCAATTTTTCATTGGCAGTTTTGCCAGAGAAGGGACTGATGAGTGAAAAACTTGGCCCAAAACTTCAGAGCAGAAGTGGCAGTAAACATTAGTCACTGTAGCAAACTAATTTGTTTTCCATATGGCATTTTCAATGGGGTGTGGAAGATTCACAAGCGAAGTAATAATTACAAATGAGGAATACTTTGGAAAAAAAAAAAGTGTTTTGCTCCCTGTGCATCACTTAAAAGGATTTCTAATTAAGTCAATACTTGATTAGGCTGGAGATGACATTGGCAGCCAAGTTATAGTTGGTTGGGTTTCGTTCCCAGGGAAAGATTTTTCTTGAGGGCAGAAAAATTCCTGCATCAATTCAACTTGAGGTGCTGCTGGGATGGAAGAGGTGAGAGACGTGTTCCACTCCCTTTGGAAATGCAGGTGGGGAAGGTTTTCTTAATAACCTTGGTGCCTGGAATAGAAAATTTTGCTCAGGAAGATGAGGATCTGATATTACTGATGAAGCCAAGTCAAAGCCAGATGCTTTAAGATATCCTTGGATCTGTACCTGGCTAAACTCAAAGCCAACTCAGAGCTGAAGATGATGTTCCAAGGCAGAGTGGAAATACCTTCCTTAAATCTCAGCCCTAGGATAACAAAACCCCCAAATACCTTATTCTCTTTCCAAATTATTCTTATGAAAAACAAAAAAGAAGAAAAAAAAAAAAAAGAAAAAAGAAATATACAATCTGGGTTGGATTACATGAGATTTAAGGTTTGGACTAGACGACCTTTGAAGGTTCTTGCCAACAAAAAATATTCTATGATTTTATAAATATAAATGGAGCCAAGAATTATTTAGTCCAATTAATAGTTGGGTAGTCTAATAATCAAAAATCCCTAATTAATGATTTTTAAATCTCATCTCTAATGTAATTTATTTTTTATTTAAAAAAAGACAACCTTCCTAGACTCCACCCCTTATCTCTGGTGTGATGCTCACCCTGCCAGTGTCTCCCTGCATCCCAGGGCTGACTGGTTCAGACTCAGCCACAATCAGGGAGAAGGCTACAAGTCACCACCACCCTGAGGTCTTCCCTGGCAGGACTGTGATGTCCATGCTGGGGTTTCTTCCTCCTCACTCTTGGGAACACTGGATGTATTTTCATCCCTCCCCATCACCTGCTCCCTTCTCCCTGGTCCCAGTGCCCACCCTGGCACACAAAGAGCTGGTGTTTGCTGGGGGGTGCCTGCCCAGCAGCCCTTGGACATGTGGGGTGTCCCCAGCACCAAACTCAGGCAACCTTGGCCATGGGACACTTGTGGTGACAGGGACACCCAGCTCAGGGCAGGGCAAGCCCAGAGATGCTCTGATGAGATTGATGATGCTTAGAGAGACCCTGCAGAGCTGAGTGAGCACAAAGCCTGTGGTCAAACCCACATTGCCCTGGCCACAGTTCCAGCCCAGACTCCAGAGCACTGGGAGGTCTGGATCTGGAGACTCAGTTTGACACAGTAAAATGGAAAATGAGAGGAAGATCTCAGATCAGGCTCAGCTCTCAATTCCCTCTTCTGGTGCTGTGGGCGAAGGTGACTGAGCTGGAGGGGGAACCCACCACTCTCTTTTGGTTGGGAGCACAGATGTTGATGGTACTTTTCTTCCTTTCAGGCAGCTTGGATCCTGTCTAGTCAGATCTTTCCACAAATTTGGATTGCAGTCCTTATCTTCTAATGGTTGTCTAAGAGTATGCATAGAGCAGCCACATCAGAGCCCTGCTCTGAATGCAGAACACCCTGATGGGAGCAGAACGGGGCTGAATTAATCAAATCACCCATCATTTGGCAGCAGATCCCATGGGGAAATGTCCACTTCTATCACATTTGCTGTTCAGGGACCTCAAAATGCTCTAAGGGTAAGATTTTTGAAAAGAGCCTGCAGAAAAGACAATTCTTCTTTCCCTCACTCAGGTTCTTCTGGGAAGTGCATAAATCAGACAGGTGTTTTTTTTCTGTTTTAGAATATGCCACATTTTGCTGCAGTTGAATATAGAGGAACAGTTTTGCTGGCAGATGTGGCCACTCAGCAGGAGGAAGAGATGGTCAAGTCTTTCTCAAGATTTCCTGGTTTTATTGATATATTTAAACCTCTGCCTGGGTAGGATCCATCTGTATGATCGTGTCCAGGTAAGTTTTTAATATCTCAAGAGGAGACTACAGGAAGTTTCACCTAAATATAAGGACAAAGTTTTTTGGTGTGAGGGTGGCAGAGCCTGGCCCAGGCTGCCCAGAGAGGTTGTGGAGTCTCCTTCTCTGGAGAGAAGGCATTGGAGGTGTGAACACAGGATCACAAGATGTTTGGGGTTGGAAGGGACCTCGTAAAACCACCAAGTCCAACCCCCTGCCAGAGCAGGGTCACCCAGATCAGGTCAGACAGCAAAAGATCCATGTGAATTTTGAATGTCTCCAGAGCAGGAGACTCCACAACCTCCCTGGGCAGCTGTTCCAGGCTGTGTCACCCCCACCAAATCCTTCTTCAGTGTGTGACTCTGATAAACATACAGAATTTCATACGTGCAATTCAGTTCATGGCCCAAGCATCTATGCCAAAAGAATTCAATATTAAAGTGATAAATTAGAACTCTTAAATATTTAATGATGGGAGGGAAGAAGCTGCTAAAAACATAAACTATCTACAGGGTAATCTCAATTGTATCAGATGGAAATGTTATATTAGCAGGGATGATTCTGACTGTTAATATCTTATTTGAGGCTATTTCTTGTCTGAGAACATGCAGTGCTATTGCCAGATAAATTTATGAACAAACTCCTGGGGCTGCATTTGCATTCTATTTATTGTTATTCCTTGACTTTCATGACATTTTGGGATTGCCAGTGCTGGAGGATAAGGGACTTTGTTTTCTATCTTCTGGTATTGAATCCTCACTTTTCCCACCTGGGGTTTGGTTTTTCTTTTGGTTTATGGAATTCCAGGACTTCATGAAACTTGTTGTAAATCTCCCAGCACAGACCTGATGTGACCATCAGAAATATTGTCAGCAAGTCATTTCAATCTGCCCCCTCCCCAGGATTATGCTGCACATGACAGTTTTGGTTCATAAAATGCTGGAAGTGCAGGATGCTGCAGGGAGAAGGATGAGAGATGATTAGCCCACATCAGAATAAACAACTGGGAGCAGAGGAGAAAACCTTGCCCTTAGGACCCCTGCAGAAAAAAAAGCATTAATTAAATTATCAAATTAAATGTAATAAAATTAATTTCCACATCAAGATCCCACCTTAAAACACAAAAAGACTCCCGTCAGATGTAAAAAGACATCATAAGAGGATTCAGTTGTCTCATTGTGCAACTCAAGTCCTTACAGAACTTTGCCACTGCATCCTTGGCTGTTCATTAAGGGAGATAATTCAGGCAGCATTGTGGAAATGGTGAGGTTGTAGCACTGGAAATGATCCCATCAGCTGCTGGAGCCTCTGCCCAAGCACTGCTTGGGCATCTCATTGTTCACAGGGTTCATCTTCAGCTCGGGGCTGGGGAAAAGGAGCCAAGGTGTTATTTCTGGGTGCAGGGTGGATGGACCCACCTGTGAAATCCATCACCTTCCAGCCAACCCAGCAGCTCTTTGCACCAACAGCCCCGGGTGGTGACAGAGTGGGAGGGGAAGGAGATGGGGTCACCCAAGGAGCTGTGGGCAGGGGGTGTGTGGGGTGGGTTTTGAGGCTATTTGAGCTGGAATCCAGCCAGGCCACTGGGGTCAACCCCCTCGCTGTTGTGATCTGGGATCTCTGATGGACCTGAGTGTTGAGGAGCTTGTCTGTCCCATCCCACCTGATGGCAGGAGAGCAGAGGGGAGTCTTCTCCTCCCTTCAGCTCGGGACTGCCAAGTGTCAGGCAGGAGATTTCTCCGCCGGCAGATGTCGGCTGCCAGTGGGAAGCTGAGAAATGCCACTTTTAATTAAAAGCTTTCTTTTCAAATCCAATCCAGAGATTAGAAGAGCTAAGAAGGGACTTCTCCACTGGGAGGCTTCCGTGTGAGGCCCCGAGCAAAACAGCAGTAATTGAAAGACAAGACCTAATTCCCCTGCTCCCGCCAGGCAGGGACATCCAGCCAGCCCTTGAAGGAGGGCTGGCAGCAGCCCGGGTTTGTCATTGCCTCTCCTGGCAGAGGGAAGGAAGCCAAAGCAAGGCTTTCAGATCTTCCTCTCCCTTTTCTCTCAAGCTGGCTTAGGAAGAGAAAACAGGAGAGAAGGGCAGAGCTGTTAGGGGAGAAGTTTGGACTGTCCCCATCTCACTCCTCTCCATCTCCAGTGCACATTCCCATCACCAGGTTGTGTTTTCACATCCTTTGGGTGTTCACTGGCCTGATCCTGGGTGCTTACACCCACCCCTGGATGGTTCTGAGGCACGGGAAAGCTTTTCTGGACTCAGCTTGCTACGGCAGCCTCTCTCATTTCCCACCTCAGGGAAGGTGCAGCTGAAAATGGGACAACACCAAGGTGAGGTTGGTTCTCAACTCAAGGCTCTGAGCAGCCTGGTCTAGTTGAGGGTGTCCCTGCTCACTGCAGGGGGGCTGCACTAGGTGACCTCTGGAGGTCCCTTCCAGCCCTAAACATTCTGTGATTCTATGACTTGGTCTAGGTGCCCCTGCTCTGGCAGGGGGGTTGGACTAGAAGATCTTCTAGGTCTCTTCCAACCCCTAACATCTGTGATTCTGTGAGTTCTCTTTTCAGCCTTTCCTTACATGGATACTTTCCAGGGCCTTTATTGGCCACTTCTGAGGAATTCAGTGCTTTAAACAAAAAAAAATCAGCTCCTATCAACAGCTCCATCTGTTCCACAGACCAGCCTCTCCATACCCACCCTCTGTCTCGAGAGATTTTTTTGTGTGTGATGCCTGCACATTAATTTCTTGACGGGTCTGTTTCGTTACTCCTCACACTTAATGAAAGTAAAAATAATGACTATAGAACCAATTCTCTCCCTTTCAGATGTTATATAATTCCTACTTGAAGTTATTCTTCACATGTGATCCTTTTGTACGGTGACAAATTTACCAGCAATGACCAAAGGAAGTTTTCTTTGCAGTTTAGCATCATCCCTTTCAAGACCTGCTCACAATCTTTATTTAATATATTAAATAATTATTAATTTATTTAATATTTTGATGTCTCCACCTCCGATTCTTCAAGGCAAAACAGTGATGCTCACGTTTGGTGTGTCCACCAAGTAGAAATGGAGATTTTTGCCCTCCTCCTAAAGGCAGCAGCAGTGTCTCAGACACTTCAGCGTTAGAGCTGCTGATTCAGACATCTCCAGAGGTCCCCTCCAACCCCCAGCAGTCTGTGCAATTCAGGTCACCTTACCTATCAAAGATTCATTTAAATAACAACAAAAGCAGGATAACGGTGCAGGTTTTGTGGACTGAAAAACACATTTATTTGCTTTTAAGGACGTTGCATTTTGGCCAAAGCAGCAGGGACATCAAGAGTTAAAAGCATGAACTGCAGGCATGAGAAGCATGGCAAGCAGGTTGAGGGAAGGGTTTGTGCCTTGCTGCTCCACCCTGGTGAGACCCCATCTAGACTCCTGGAGCCCCCAGTACATGAGACATGGACCTGTTGGAGCAAGTTCAGAAGATGCCATGAAGATGATCTGAGCTGGAACCTCTCTGCTGGGAGTCAGGATGAGGGAGTTGGGGCTGTTCAGCCTGGAGAAGGCTCCAGGGAGACCTTCTGGCATCCTTTTAGCATCTGAAGGGGCTACAAGAAAGCTGAGGAGGGATGTTTTACAGGGGTGATGGATTCAGACTGGAAGAGGAGAGATTCAGATTGGAAGTTAGGAAGATTTTCAGTCTGAGGGTGCTGAGAGCCTGGCACAGGTTGCCCAGGGAAGCTGTGGATGCTCCATGGCTGGAAGCATTGAAGGCCAGGCTGGCTGGAGCTCTGAGCACCCTGCTGTAGTGGCAGGGGGATGGAAATGAGCTGATCTTCCAGTTCCCTTCCAGCCCAAGCCATTCTGTGAATCAATCACTCTAAATTAGGGCTTACCCCCGTGTACCAACATGTTACCTGCTTTTCCTCCTGACATTTTTCCTCGCCTCTTTTCAAGCCCCTCTGCTGTTGTACTATATCAACTTCTGTACATACATTTAAATGTAATAAGATAGATTACAGGAATTGATTTTCCCCAGGGCTGGGTCGATAAGACTCTATAAGCTGGGAATATACAATGGCTCAGAAAGCTGTAGCTGCAGTAGATTAATTAATGATGTGCACTATAGAAACATCCCAATAACCACAGCTCTTCTCTGCTCACCTGAGCTATTGGCTGCAGCCCTTGTGGGACTGAAAGGCTTGCTGCCAACCTAACAATATCCAAATTTCTCTCGGAGTAATCACAGCAGTGCCAGAGCTTTTGAAGATCCAAGGGTTACTTTGCCCTCACTCTTTCAAGGAGAAATCACAGTGTGAAGTAAATAAACTTTTGAACAGCACAGCACTGACCTACCTAATCTTTATTGCAATCTAACAGGGAAAATAAAAAAAACCTGCTGTACATTCTTACTCCCTTTTTATTTCTCAGAGATATTCAGCGTTTGGAAACACAGGGGAAAAAAAAAAAGGAAAAAAAAAGATGTTTTCCGGCTGTATTGGAAAAAAGATATTGGATCATCTGTTCAGCATTGTTATTGAAGTGGTGTGATGGTTAGGAGTGGATTAGGAGATGTGAGCCCTGTGATCCCTTCCCAGCTCTAGGAGACACAGGATTTCCAGCTGCATCTGGAGGAGGGAGGAGAGAAGAGCAGGGTACCTGCTGCACCCTCCTTACCACACTTCAAATTCATGTGCTCAAAACCAAAACTGCAGGTCGTGTCCTCCAATCACTGGGAACACACTCAGGTGTCTTCATGGGTTTGGGGAGATGACCCAGAGCTTCAAAGAAACAACAGTGAAACACATCCAGTGCCTCTGCTTGGCTGGATATATCAAACATGTCCACGTGGAGTAAACCTGCTGCACACAGGATCCCACTTCTGATCCACTCTGGCTGTTGGCATGCCTCTGGGAGATGCCTTGGATGGGTAGACATGTTAGAAAAGCTGGAGGAAAAAAAAAAAACCAACAACAAGGCAGAAAGACTAAAATGGACTCGAGGCAGATTGTCTTGGTTACATCATGATTACTTAAATTACCCACTTGTGGAAGCTGCAAATGCAGTTCCTGGGAACAACGTGGTCCAGGTGGAACTGAAGTGTGAAACACCTCCTACACTCCGAGATGACTGGAGCAGGAGTGAGGGAGTGCAGGAGCTGCTGCTTTCTGCCAGCAGACGTTGGAAATTATTACTACTCTTTGTCACTCTCCTCGTCATGAAGCCAATTACTAGTGTTTTGCAGAAAGGAGATGTACCTTGCCCAAAATAGAGGCAGTTGGGGACACTTAGGATGAAGTCAGTAATCCATTAGGTGATGGTTTCTCCCTGGCTAGGAATTCCAAGCAGAACCAGAGGATTGTCTGGAACTGCTTGACATGGAAAGGCTTTCCATGGAAGCTGCCTTACATGGAAGAGCTGGGGCTTTGTAGTGTGGAGAAGACTGAGAGGGGATCTAATGAATGTCCAGAATCCATGAGGATTGAGTATCAGGAAGGCAGGGACAGCCTCACTCCACTCCTGCCTTGTCACAGGATTCCAGCTGGAGAGCAGGGAGTTCCACCTCAACATGAGGAAGAACTTCTGCACTGGGAGGGTTGTGGAGCCTGGACCAGACTCCCCAGAGAGGCTGTGGATTCTCCTCTGGAGCTTTTCCAGCCCTGTCTGGATGCATTTCTGAGTGATCTCCTCTAGTTCTAGTTCTAGTTGGACTCCATGATCTTCAGAGGTCCCTTCCAACCCCCACCACTCTGTGATTAAACCCATTAACCTCTCTAGAGCCTCTGACCTCCTCAGAAGTCACGAGAAGCAAGAGGAGATCTCAGCATGTCTGGAGGTCCTGGCAATATGGGCCAAGAGATCAGGATGCTCGTGAGTGCTGAGTGGCCCAGCATCAGTTGTGTATCTCAGGGTACTTTGTTCCAGGGGCAGCAGTGTCTTGTCATCAGTGCTGCAAGAGCAGAATTTTAGGGATTGATGAAGCAGAGATAGAGGGTGGCATATTGATTTAGGAGTGGTGGGAAGGTAACTTAGCTGTCAGGACAAATAAGGGAGGGGTGGATTTTTGCCACGTGAAGCAGGATAGGGGAGAAGAAGGGAGGTCAAACATGATCTTTAGTTTAATCAGCCAGAATGCAAGAGGAGGAATGGGGTTATTAAGTGTTTAACAGAGGTAATAGAAGGAGTTTAGAGGAAAGTGAGTCCTTTGGGAAGCTTGATTGGAATCCCACGGTGTCTGAAGTGCCCCAGTGGAAATCCAAATCAAGTTGCAGACAACTGCAGGTGGGTGAAAGGTGAAAAGGAATGATGGAGTAAACGTGGCCCTGACTGTGCTGTGAGGTCTGCCAGAGCAGGGAAATAAGTCACTTCATTGTGCCCCCCCTGATGAAATAATATGGAAATGGAGACCTCAGAAAGGTGGTGGGAGATGCAAATCTGGAGATGTTGACTGGAGAACAGGAGACAGATCCCTGCAAACCATTGCTGTCCAGGCCACTTTAGACTGAAACTGCCAGCTGAAGGGTTAAAAACCAAAACAAACCAGAGAAGGATTCCAAAATACAGGAAAAAGTGGGAGGAGGAAGGGGATAGCTGCAGAGGGAGACATGCTCAGCACCCAGAGAGGTGACAGTGCCACCAAATCTCAGAACTCAAAGGGAAAGATCATGATGGGGAACAAAAATGAAGCAAAGTTTTGCCCACTCAGATCAGAATCTTTCCAAAGTGGTTTCCATGGAGACAGAAGATACTGGATGGAAGTGGGGAAGTGGGGAGGGGAAATATGAATGCAGAAGTCCATAGGTAAAAGGTGTTTTCTGTGGAGTCAAGAGTGGTTTGGAAAGTGGCATGCAAGTAGGAAAGAGAGGATAAAATGTTTGTGGAGCAGACTGGGGAGAGCCAGGGAGGTGGAACTGAGGTTAGGATTTGGAAGTGAGGTTCACACCAAGTTAATTTAAACCAACATGAGAGCTGCAGCACTGGGGGCAGTTCTGTTTAGTACCTTTATCAATATCTGAACAAGAGGATCAAGACTCCATCAGTTTGCAGGTGACACCAGGTTGAGGTTGGAGCTGAGGAACAATTTCTTCCCCTGCAGGGTTGTCCAGGGCTGTCCCAGGCTACCCAGGGGAGTCCCTGTGACCCCTGGAAGGGTTTCCAAGCCCCCCATGGAGCTGTGGCGCTGAGGGGCACGGGGCAGTGGTGCCCTGGCACTGCTGGGGGTGGTTGGACTCTCATCTTGAAGGTCTCTTCCAAACACTAACCAACTGGCAGCGCCTTGCAGGCGGGAACTCGCCACTTC